>CM045767.1:75818770-76018770 GCA_025200525.1 Camellia lanceoleosa | reverse complement strand
GTCATAGTATTAATTCGGTTTACTAAGCTTTGTTTTAAATAGCGTGGTTGGGACAGATTAGACTCAGAATTGAATTTTCTATCTTCTATAAAATTTTCAAATTTTATGAAAATAAAAATATTTTTTCCTAGGAAATAATAATTCATTATTTACTGCTTTAAAATGCATTTGGTGTTACATGATTAAGTTTCTAGGGCTGAATTTTTATTGTAGACTCATTATAGTTTTCACTATTTCTTGGTATGGTTATTTCATTTTACCGTATTCTCGGAATATTTATTTCTAATTTTATGTGTGTTTATTAGTTATTTAAAATTCCAGAAAATACCAGAAAATTCCACAAAATTTCAAAAGTGATATGCTACTGTTATTAATATGGCATAATTTGAATATTAAATACAACATATTGTTATTTTTTCCTAGAATTTCTAATATGTTATAATTAGAATAACATGATTAATTGTTTTTTATTTTAATTAGTTATTAAATGTCAACATAGCATGTGTTGATTGTGAATCTACATTATGATGCTATTTTTATGGAATTAGAATTTTTTATCATGTTTTTAGATATGCCATAGTCGGTGGGGAGGTTATTAGGTTGAGAGAAATCTTTGTAGATTAACTCCAAAACCAATATTTCATAAATTAAATTAAAATTTGTATAATTGTCATGTGGCGCAAAAGATGATTCTGAGCTTATAAGCGGATTTTTGATCTTGCGACTTGTGTAATATTGTCACTATTTAATTTAGATTTTTGTGGAAAAATTATATTATGCTAATCAAATTAATCCCAATCGAATTTCTCTATAAATTGACTTAGCAATTTTTATGGAAGTTAATCACAATGGTTGACCTAGACTTAGTAGAGATGTTCAAATGTGAACAATGTAATCCTATTCTTTAGATGAGTAAAAGTCTTGGAGACTTTAGGTTGAGCTATAATTGAGCCAAAAGGAAACATGACTCAAAGTCGCGTGGTTTGTTGCCTTGTTTGGCATAATAAAACTAACGTGTGCGCTATGGTTAGCGGCATGCTCGTAGTTTTGGTTGGCGAGTTTTGGAGTTATGAAATTATTAAGCCCTCAATAGATCTATATATGATCTTGATTATTGAGTAGCGGATTGACTGTAATTTGACTTGTAAATAATGTTACATCATTGGATGAAGTAGCATTCAAGAGTCACGTCATCCAAGAAATGTGAGCTTAAATAAATTAGTCATTAAGTGTAAGACAAGTAGCGATGTGAACAGTGTTTTGCTCTCTACCCAATTGTTGAGAGTGGATGGAGCAAAATTTCATGCACTATAATAGTGTGCGTTGAAATATCACGTGAAGTGAAAAGATTAGCGCTTAAATTTGCAAAATCTATTAACACTAAGTTGAAAAGATTAGCGTTTGGTGGTACGCAAAATCTATTAGCATTGTCAACTTGTCTGAGTCTGGACACTTACTTTGTTTCACACTTGAGTGTGAGACATGAGGAGGTGCTTCTTTGTATGATTCCTTAGCTAGGCTAACGCTAATAATGTTTACCACTAAGCACAGCGTTGCACATAGTAATGAAAAGGTCAAGGTTGACAAGGTTGTTATGACTCTAAGAATTTGACGCATGGCTCGTGAGAGCATTGTGTTGAATTAAACTCTTTAGCCTAATTCGCAAGTTACTTTTTTTTTTTTTAGGAGCCGTCATAATTGATAGCTTATTCTCTCATTCTTGTGAATAGTAGAATTAATTGCAAGTAACTATGGCGAAAAACAGATGGTAAAAGATTCATCTTTCAACTAGATCACGATAAGTGTATGGAGAATAAAATTGACTTGAAGGTGCAGATTAGCACTTACTAGTTAAATTTGCGACTTAGGCGCTTGATATCTCATGACATATTTTTATGATCTAGTGAATATGAATTAGTTGTGAGTCATTACATAGTTGAGCCTAAACCTTTAAAACTTGTCTTAGAACTCACACATTAAGATGATTGGAATTAGTTTATGACATTGGTCATAAACGGTGGCTTAATATGTAATCACATTAATGGGAAGATGACATGGATGGTTTTGAGTAGGCCCTCTTGGGCCCTCTCGCTGTGACATCCTGCTCTCATGTAAATGTGTAACTTTGTTTTAATGGTTGCGCACAAATAAGTAGGAAAGCCATAAAAGGTCATTTGTATTGGCGCATTTAGTCCACTATGATATTTGTGACTAAATATGGGTAAGGTATGATAGCTAAGCCTCAATCTCGACACATTTATAGATTACGATACATCTGAGTCAAGACTATTTGATCTCCCATAAGTTAAAAGTTTTGAGATGATTTTTGACATTGCACATATGAGTTGAGATCAATTAGATAATGACTTTTCGTGCTTTTAGTTTTGACCAAGGTGGCGAGTATCTGTTTGAGTTATTTTAGAAAACTCTGTGGAGAGAAATGGATGCTTAGAAAATTGATTATTCCTAGTACTCAACAACACAATGGTGTAGTAGAGACAAGGAAATAAATATTGTTAATGTTAGGTAGATAATGGTACAAAATGTTTCCAAATTGGGAATTGCACTAGTTTGTTGCCTATATCTCTAACTAAGTGCCCTCCATATCAGTTTTTACGCTCCTTTTTGAGTAATGGGTTAGCGAAGAGCCATCTATGGCGTCTGTAACGTTAAACAACTTATCTTTATTTTACTTCTCATAAGGTTGCGAAGTTAAGACCTAAGGTTCTATAAGCGCATTATTGTGTCTTTGTCTTGTAAACACATAGGGTCACATGGCGCATTATTGTATCTTGTCATGTAAACCCTCCGGGTCATGTGCATATAAGTAAGACTTTGTGGGAGTGTAACTAAGTCACATAAAGTTTTCTTAGTAAAGGTAGCGTGAATAGAGTTTTTGGAACTCTATAAGATAGGGAATTCTAAGCATAAGCGCTTTTATGTAACCTAATTAAAAATGGAAAGAAATTTCCAATATCCTAGGGACAGTGGGAGGCGATGTGCCTATTAATGGATTACTCCATTAGAGAAGAATACTCTACATTCTTATTTGCGTGGTAGCGAATGTGAAAATTTTCCATGTCATCACTAGGTGATTGAGAAGGAAACATTCATGATTGCTCCGCAAGATGATAAGAAACCTAGGATAATGCCAAAGGCTCTAGTTCCTATTTTAGAAAGTGGATCAATGTTGGCGATTTAAGACAAAGTCTTTGAAGATTAACAATTTCTATAATTGGTTGACTTTCCATTATGTGTGAAACTATTACGAGGTTATCTTAATTTGGATAGTCATTGTTGAGGCATAAGGCTCGTTAGATACCAAAAAGTCGCACCATTGAGAAAAGTGTAGACCATGAGAAGACTTTCTCCTGGGGAGTGAGGTTATTTCGACTTAGGCTATGATTGACATAAGTTCGGGACATTGATTTATGGGCATTGTGACCAACTTCTCATTGGAGAATTGGATAAAGTAGATCATGAGGATTTACCTTCTTTTATGGTGAAAAGTTAGGGCGCAAAAGATTGCTAGTTCAATAAATCTTTTACAGACCTAAAAGCGATTATCAAATAGTGGTTCTTAGATTTCGTCAAGCCATGATAGGTAAGCGATGATCGATGAAAACCAGCGACGATGATCAATGGTCCAAAAAGAACTTTTTCCTTACTTAGTCATTATGAGCCAGGAATTTATAAGGTTGTCACCACCTAGGGTGGGCAGTCCTCTATTTTAGATATGATGGACATGGGTGATGTAATTTATATGCTTGGATGTACGATCCTTAGGGATTGTTTTGGGAAAATTCTCGGTTTGTCTTGATGACTTACATAAGGAATATCCTAGAATGATTCTAGATGCAAAATTGCAAACCCATTGACTTACATCGGTAAAGCTAGAGCCTTAGCTATTGAGTGTATCCTCGGATTGTTTTTGGGAGAAACAAATGACCTATATTCTTTGATCTTTTCTTTGTTGTGGGAGCCTAAAGTACGCTTTGTGGGTGTATTCGGCATGATAAGTGTTATCTTTGGTAAATGGTCAACTGAGTTGTTTAGACATTGACCATGCTCATTAGATTGTGGATAAAATGCTTTACGAGTATATTAATTTGCTCCTTGGAAGATTCAATGCGCTAGTTGGGCACATCTGCGCTAGTTGGGCGCATCAAGAATGAACGCAAATTGGTCACCAAAATATCTTTAGAGAGGTTATTGCGCAAGAGGTAGTGATCTTGAATCACTTCATGTGAGGCACACATGGAGGATTCCGTTGTATATGCTTATCGAAAGAGATGCTAATAAGGCTTATGTTTGGAATCTAGAATTGTAATTTATGGTCATGTTTTTAAATCCATCACTTATTTGTTGTGAGATGATGAGATGTTGACACTATTATGGTTTGTGTCATAATGATTAGCAGATGATGATGTCGTGCGCAAGATTGGCTCACTCACGAGCAATCGCCCTTGGCGCTTAGTGGAGCAAGGATGAGACTAGTGGTTTACTTTTTATTTGAAGCCAAGAGAGGATTAAATTATCCACTATGCATGTCGCTTTGGTTACAACCAAGATGAGGTCGTATTAAGGACCAAACATGGATGTTTGTATCCACTTTCCATGTTGTGCTGTTATGATTAGCGGAATCTGAGATCTCATTTAGGCGCTGGAAAGCGAGCAAATAGAGAATTGGTTAAGCGCTAAGCGACTAGACTAATATCATGCGGTGTATCGAGTATGACGTCACTCTTTTGGAAGAGTTACTCCAAGTAGCATGTATTCATACTATATATGCTTGGTGAGTAATGAGGTGAGAGAATGGATCCTGTTTCCTCACCGTGTGAGTCTTACGTGTCATTATTGATATGACTTTCATTTATGTACCTTTGTGACTTTTGACTATGTCATAAAGTAAGGGGTTGATGTTATGCTACTTTGGTATGTTACTGCGGTCATGTATGATTTGGCCTTAAGGGACATCATTGGGAAGCGATCAATCCCTCTAAACTAAATGGCATGAGGGCAAAGGAAGATCATCTAGTATTACACCCTTCTTGTATATTTATCCCAGAACTCACATCACTACTGTATGAGGCGGATTGAGTGTGAATATATTGCAAGAATTAAGAGGTCAAACATGTTCTTTTGAGGATTAGAAATGTTTTTTGGACGATGTAATTAGATGGGTCTAGGGTATATGAGACACTATTTACATTCTTTTTGGGTTGATGTTTCTATCTTTGGCTCATTTTGAGTTTCTAGTATAAAAGCTCCCACACGCAGTGTTCTCGTGATGCACGGTGCATTAGCTAGTATGAGATTGTTCATTTTTTGGGGAGATTGAGATAAAGATGTGGCAGTGTTATGCCAACTCATGTGCGAGTGGGAGATGTTAGAAATTGGGCGCCCATGTGGCATGACCCTTTGAACCTTTTGAACCTGAACCTCTTGAACCTTATCCATTTATGTTTGAATTTGAATTCAAAACTTATTTGGATAACCATTCAGGATATCTATATCTATCATATCAATAGATATGGATAGATGGATAGATAGATATTGGTTATATATCTGATTATATATTTTAGATAATATATTGATATATCAGATATGTATATCAGATACGTTATGTGGTTTTTACCCATAATCTTTTTTCCCAGACTTTCTCTGGACTCTCTCCCATTAAACAACGATCAAGCCATTTTGCCTTTGTGACTTGTGTGGGTGATACTCATTTTGTAGTATCACTCCACTTTGGAGTTCGTTGTTGAGATTTTGAAACCGTGATTTACCTACGAGGTTCTTATTTGAAAGGTATGATTACGATATTTTATCCGTTGCGTTATAATACTTTGATTTACAAAACAAAATAACAAAAAATTAAAAATTAAAATCACTTCTAAGGCTCATACCAAAACAATGCACTTTCTTCACTTTTGTTCCAAACACAAACAACAACAAAATGCTTAAAAATCAGTATGTCAAAAAGCTAACAAAATACTTTCTCAAACTCTGTTTTAGAAAGGTTGAAAAAAAAATGTTTAAAAACAAATAAAAAGTTCATACATACTCTATTTTAAACCATGATTTTACACCTAAGTACACAAACATACTCAAACAATCATAAAAACCTAAAAAAAAATAATAATAATAAAAAAATAGTCAAAAAAAGAGAGTCAAACAACTATATTTACAAGTTAAGATTTCACCGTGTTCGTCTTCTACGTGCTGATCCATCCCAATCCAAACTCAATAAACACCAACAATGGTGCGAAACACTTCGAATATTGTTGATTCACACAAACCCTAACCTTAATCGATTTTTTGAAGCTTGAATTTCCTAAGATTTTGAAGATAATTCGAAACCCGAGCTTCCATGTTTGTTTGTTTCTCTCTCAAATCGTATAAAACATGATTCACCAATAAGGTTGTTATTAGCACCTATCAATTATTCTTGAGTTCTTATTTTTTTTTGATCTCCATTTATAAATTTTAAAAATTTCTTTTCACTCCTAAATAATATCATAATTATCTTTGTAAAAATATTTCACTCGTTCAATTGAATGCACATCCCCACAACCTAAAAAACCTCTCTCAGAAATCTTAACAAAATTCACGAAAGTGATTACTACTTCATCTCTACATACTTATTCATGACTAGAAAATATTAATGTAGAATTTTTTTGTTGTTAATTAAAAATTTTCTTTTTTTTGGATTCTGCGATCTCCACGAGTTTCGGTTATCATTCCCAAACAAATAAGAAATATTCGTTGCTTGCTCTCAAACAAATGAACAATGTTAGACATCGTTTCCAAATTTCGGTCATATGTTGGGAGTTCGGTCTCAAAAAATGACGAAGCAGTTTTATTATTTTTGTTTTTTTTTCAAGAAACTTATTCTTATAAGGTCAATCTCTTTTGAGCTAAGAACACCATCAAAACTAAGAATCTCCTATGAGTTTTTATTGTTGTACTCCTCTTGTCTCATGGAGTTGTGGTTCTTAAAACACTTCCACTTATTATCATTGCTAAAGAAGTGTAGGTAATCAAATAGTTGTCACCATTACCGCCGAAATATTAATGCCAAATGATTTTCAAGGTTTTGAGGATGAGTAAATTTTGAAGGTGAAATTTGGAGAGGATGGATGCATGGTCATGGAGGTGGGTGTTCTCATAAAACCTAACTCATGATATAGTGGGTGTGTGAGCTTGATTGTAAGATGGTTATCCCAAAATTATTTGACATCCTTTTTAGTAATTTCATTTGAAGTTATTTAAAAAAAAAAATAGAGTGCTTAAAATAATTGATGGAGTGCTAATAACAACACTCTTCAACAATATACATGTGAGATTTGAGATTCAACAAACTTCAGCATCACGTGCAATGCCCTGTTTGTGCTGTGCCGTTGATAAATTTAGACGCCATCCAACATTTAGAGCAAACAACACCAATTTGTGAAAGTTTAGGGATCAAGAAAACGCAATCAATAATTTAGGAACTACATAAATAAAATGGTGATAGTTTAGGAGTAAAAGTGTAATTAACCCTCTTTCCTTTTCTCTGTTTCTCACGTCTCTTTCTCTGTCTTGTCTCTCTCTCTCACGCGCACACGAAATTCAATCTCACTTTGGAACTAAAAAAATGAAAATGAGAGGGAAGTCCATACGAGGGACCAGCCATTTTGGGACCTCCTTTTTTTTTTTTTTTTATTTCTCTTGTTTTGTGTCTCTTTTCTGCCTCATTTCAGATTAGGGGATGAGAAAAATAGGGAAACAGGACAAACGACAAACGACAAACGACGAACGACGACAGTACCATTGCAGCATCGAAATCCCTTCGGTACACTGGTGGCAGCAGCAAACAGCATCATCAAACTTTGGGTTGAGAAAAACCGTATGTGTTTTCCAAACCAAATATAAAGATCTCTTGAATCTACTAGTTTGATGGATCTTCAATCATTTTTAACCAAATAGAACAAAAAAAACTAAAATAATTAAACTTCCTTTTTTGGTAAAACAAATACCCAAGTTTGAATATCAAAGTACTAATTAGTCAATTAGATGAATACCCAGAAAATAAAATTCAGCTAGGTATGTGAAAGTGGATCAAAGAAGATAAACTCAGGTAGAGATTAACAGGAAAAGAAGAGATCTCATGAGAAAAATGAGTCCTAATTTTGGTTTCTCTTTGGCGACTCTGCATCTACTCATGCGTTTGTTTGTTTGTTTGTTTGTTTTGGCACCAAAATTAACCCTTCACACTACCCAAAATACCTCCGTTCCCATGCAGCCAAAATCACATGCTTCATAGATGACTCCAACCCACTACCGAAAATCCTCACACCAAATCAAATCATCACCATCATTATCATCTAATTGTCTGGTGGTGTGAAATCCTTCCGACCGTGGTAAGAGCTTGTAGATGGTCGAAGTTTGTGGATGGAGTTTGATTGAAGAGAGCTTCACCGTCGCCGGTGTACGCCGCCATCATCTTTCTTACCCTTGGTTTGAGTTTGAGTGAAGGTAGTGCTAATTCGTAGTGCAATATGTAGTTATTTTCTTATGTGTGCACCACGTCAAAACTAAAATAAATTGAGGACTGAGATCAGGGGTGGAGGCAGGGGGTCCTGCTATTCCAACTTTCTGAAAATTTTCAAATTTACATGTATACTATTTCAATTTTTTTTTTGGTATATTACATAATGGCCTCCAGAAAGTCCCATCTCGGGTACAGTACTCCAATCGGTCCCATATTTTTTGTATTACTCTGATAAGTCCGATAGATATCGACAATATAACCGTGAGATCCTATTTTGCATGTTTGGTAATTTTTGTTGGACAGTTGTATCTTTTTTTACTGCAAAACTCAATTTTTCTCATTGTAACACCCAACAAAAACCCAGTTGATGTGGTATGTGTCATGTTCCACTGCAAGGAAAGATTCTAGAACGGCTATAATGCACTTTTTCCCACTATGACACCTAGTTTTTCCCAACTGATGTGACATATGACATATTTCACCACAAGAAAATGTTCTAAAAAGGGTATAATATACTTTTTCTAACTGTGACACCCATTGTTTTTTTCACTGTAACACCTAACAAAAACCCAACAAAAGGTTATGTGCCATATTCCATGACAAGGAAAGGCTTTAAAAAAGTTATAGTATACTTTTTCCTACTATAATACCCACTTCTTTCCATTGTAACACACAAAAAAGGTTAAATTTATCATTACACATCTAATATGACCAAACAGAACATAAGAAAAATCTTAGGACTATCTGGATCACAATTTTAACATTTAAGACTTATTGGTCAATCTCTCAATTCAATTTCGCTCTCAAAAAATTTATGAAGTCCACAATATAGTAGAGTTGTCTTCCAAAATTTAATGGCTCATATAGTGTTCCCATAAATATATGCAATAATATTACGATAATTATATTTTTTTATCATCTCATGTGTCAATATTATATTAGTATCAAGCATGAGTGGTTAATACAATAAACAAATTGTAGTGAAAAAAAAAAGATCACCCAAACATTATTGAAAATTTTAGTCTGGCCCATGTTAGAAACTTATTGGTAATCACATGTTAAAAAATCTAGTAATATACAAATAATATAATTTATTTAATTGGTATGAAATTATATTAAAAAAAATTTAACTAACAATTATTAAATTTTTAGACAAATAATACAGTCTACTTATGAGTTCTTATAATTTATTTAATGGAATCACTTGTGAATTTCATAGATCTGGGGATATTGGCATGCTTACCACTTATCTATAAATCTTTACATTTTAACCTCCTTAATGATAAAACTTGTACAAATACTATTTAATTGAAATTATTCTCTTACAATTTTATTAGTTCAATGAGCCTCTATCGAATAATATTTAATAATAATTTAATCAAATAAAACTCGAGCTGATCCATCGATGGCTTGGCAAACCTATCCTATGCCTTCCTCTTTGACAATTTTCCTTCCTCCTACCGGAGGAACTCTAGCTCTACCCTGGCTAAGATAATGTTTAGTTAAAACGATGTGGTTTTGATTTTGGTGTTTTTTTTTTTTTTTTTTTTTCTCATGTGTCTCTCCTCTCTGTCTCAAAATTGAATATGAGTTTGGAACTAAGGAAGGAGAGGAGAGAGATGTACAGACGACAGGTTAAGACCCAAGATACATGAACCTACAGAAATTTCTGCCATGATTGGTTTATAAAATAAACAGCTCTTCTGAAATGAGCCCCAACAAACTCAACAAAATTGAACTAGAATTCTTTTGCATAGGAGAGAGGCTAGATCTAATTAACAAAGCAAGGCGAGGAGCCCCTCCACTTGAGTAAAATTATTTTCTAAATAATATCTGCAGAAATTCAGAAAGTTGAATTTAGGACAGATTCATGAAAAAAATTATATTTTTAATTATTAATTTTTATAAAATTTACTAGTTATTTATAATTATTTTTCAAAATTACTATTAAATTGAAAATTTCCCTAATTTAATTTGGGCTGGGTTTAGTCAAAGACACCACACAACTTAAAATCCAAATTATATATATATATATAAAATAAAAATAAAATATTATATATATATATATAAATTAGGGCTCTCAGGTAATAAATCAAATTTTTGAATTTTCTTTACCCAAAGGTTCATGTGCTAAAATATTTTGTCTATGAGGATAAGCTCCTATAAAATGACCAAACTACTCATGTATATATATATATATTATTTTCCAAACCAAACCTAACCAAATCATTTTCTGTGACGCCTCAAAATCTACACTAAGGGTTGTAGTTAGAAAAATTCACTAATGAGTCCTATGGTCAATGACTAAGTAAGATCCTAGATTGTTGGAGGAGCCAAATTCGTCTCCGTTCTAGGTCCAGCTTTTTTAGGTAGCGCACTATCCTTTTGACAGATCTTAAAAGGCATTGAAGCAAAGTCTCATTAGCAACGTAGGGAACTATATTGGTTTTAAAAAAAAAAAAGAAGCATATAATAATAAGAGAATAGTTATAAATATCCTTAGTTACAAAAGTTAGTTCCATCAACATTACATCCCAAAAATAAAATTTTAGATGGACTATACCAAAAAAAAAAATTCTAACTTCTCTAAGACAACCAAAAGTCTACGAAAGCCTCTAGCTCGTCGTTTTCTATTGCAAGATCCTCTTTGGTACTTGGCATGATATGCCGTGAGCTTTGAATGCCCAGTAAACGCACACACCCTGGCCTTTTTTCCTAATTCTCCTCATCCTCTACCACTCTACCACTACCACCATTGTCGCAGTCTCTGCTACCTTATTCCACGGTATCTACTACGTTGTCGGCGATAACCAAACGGTCCAAACCCTAACCCAAACTGCTTTTCTATCTTCTTATCTCTTTTATCTACCTCAATCGCTGTCAACACCACAATCTTTGTCGCTTTCACTGGCCTCGATCGGCGTCTCTTCTAATCAAATCGTTGTTTGACCTTTCGCTGCCGTTTCATCTCCCTCTCTTTCGTCGTTGCCGACCTTCACAACTGAAGTAGATATGAAGGTCTTTGATGAAGATGGCATAGACGTTGGCCCCCTCCGCTCCTCTATTACCGTTGCAGCCCATGACTTACTCTCACCATTCCATTCCTCAATAACGTCTCCAATAGGGACGTTAAAGGCGATGTCTCCGAAGATGAAAACTACCACAACTAGGGTTTTGCTTTCTAATCTCCCTCTCTCTGTAAAGCTCTAATTTCTTTCTCTATATCTATATATCTATCTCCTCCAAACCTTGATTTGATCTATGCAATTTGAAGATGCACCCCCTGAGTCTTCATTAGAGTAAGGTTTTCTATTGTTCAAGTTTGCTATTTACACATAAGATTTCCTACTGTTCAAGTACAATTCTTTCCTACTGTTGGATGTTGCAGAAGGTGAATCTTCACTTGGAGGACATTAAACTATATTTGGATTTGCTGGAGATCAATAGATAGATTTTCAATAGAGATTTTTTCAATAGATAGAAAGAGAAACATATAGAGAGAAAAGAGATGTGGAGAGAGGAACAGATAGAGAGAAAGTTTAAAAGCTGTATGAATATGAGCGGATAGAAAAATATGTTACAAAAATTCAACATATAAAAAATTATTTCAACATATAGTTAAAAAATAAAAAGATCATCGCCTTGTGTGGAAATTTCAATAGATAGCAATATTTTGCATAGATAAAAGGAAAAAATTGAACATATAATAAAAATATTTGAATAGATAGATAAAAATTTGAACAGGTACAAAACAAATTGAACAGATAGCCAAAAGAAAAGGAATCATATAAAAAAAAGTCAATAGATAAATTAAGAAGTAAAATTGAAAACAAAATATTTTTCAAAACCAACAAAAGGACTTCTCATCAAACTATTTCGTAATAGTAGACCTGTCACAAACAAAAAATGGACATAATGTCTTATACCCTCCTCAAATTAGATTTATCACCAATTTTTTTTATAAATTATTAGTTGTTTGATGATATTAAAATAATTTGAACCGTTATATCGTATTTACTACTCCATCCATCCCAAAATAATAGTCCATTTTGAGGAATTTAACTTTTTTTGGTAGTACAATTATTGTACTTTAAAAAAATTGATTCAAAATTACCTTTTGATAGTATATTTTTTTTGGAGAATATCAATTTTTATAATTGTATTTTTTTTGTTATTAATGAATTAAAAAGAATGGAAAAATAGGATATTTTTATTATTTTTATTTTAATTGTTGAAAATATACTAATATTTTAAGATAATAAAAAATAAAATAAGAAACTAATATTTTAAACATAGAGAGAGTATATATATCGTATACCCACCATAAAATTTAACCTTTCCCCTCACAATGAATTAACAAAGACACGTCTACGGTGCAAAGGTTCTCCGATTATTATCTCTTTCCCATTCACATTATATAAATTATAGTAGTTGTTTTGATATTATTAATAATTTTATCAAAAAGTATATTAATAGATTCTTAAGTTTAATAAATTAATTGGCCTAATTACAAAAAGGGAGATTCTCTAATATATATTTTGAAAAATGTGTATAGCATATATACCTTAATTATATAATTTGTAGTCTTGGTTATGACCTATAGTGATTTTGATTATGAATTGGTTATAACTTATTAGTTAAAACCTATTGTGATTGTTATTTTGAATATGATCGTCTTTGGTTATGACCTATAGTTATGACACATTACGGTATTTTTTTTTTTTTTTAGTTTTTGATAACTTGGTATTCTGTCTATTGAGTTGACTAATCCAAATGACCAATCTCACCGTTTACTAACATAGGGCCCAATTAAAGCCAAGCCTAAACCCTATTGGTCCCAGAAATTGTGGTGTTGGTTGATTGTAATTTTGATTATGATTAAAGATGTTTTTGGTTATGCTTTAAAGATATTTGATTATAATTTATTAAGTTATGATAACAAAAAAAAAAAATTGATTTCTTTATGATACTTTGTAATACCAATACTATAAAGTGTCATAACCTACATATAATTATAGTATTACCCTTTAAAAAAACAAAAAACAAAACAACTCAAATTTGTAAATAATTGGGAGAATTTCAAAAAAATGAAAAGTAAAAGAAAAAATTTAAATGATGGAAGTACAAGATTTATTTGCATGACCTAATGCATAAATTACTTGTACATCTATCATTTTAAAATTAATTTTCTACTCCACTTTTTTGATATTCCCCTAAATAATTCTGGCAATTACATATTCAATATATTAGGATCGATCAACTGAATAATTCTAAGGCCCGTTCGAAAATTAATTATTTTAATTTATATTTTAATTTTTTTAACAAAAAGACATACAGATTTTTTTAATTCCAATCCAAATCTCAAGTGAGTTTGCCTACTCAACTTCTGCCCATCCGTGGGTTTCGTTTGGAAATTAATTATTTTAATTAATTTTTAAAATTTTTAATTTTTTACGATAGATTATGTAAAAGAAAAATTTAAAAGAAATTGATGTAATAATTTATAATATTTTTAACTGAAAATCACACTCTCGAAAGGGGTTGAGTTTTTTATTTTAAAAAGGTAAATTACAATCTAGTCCACTCTGTCCTCCACCTCAAATAGCACCAGCCCTATCCTATCGTATCCCATCCCACAATGACATTCACACATATGTTTAACTACCAGCTAATCTCTCTCTCTCTCTCTCTCTCTCTCTCTCTCAGATTCTGAGGAGAAGCCATGGCTTCTTATGCTAGTGTTAGGCAAGTCCCCCAGCCCAAATGTACTAAATATTCCCAATTTCAATTGAGCCCATCTTGGGTTGTTCCTTGCTCACTTGTATTCAAGACCAAGTACATCAGTCGCTTCTCCAGGCTACATGAATTTTCCGGCCACCGGAATCTGACAGCTGCCTCAAAGGCAACTTCAGGAAATGGTGCCAAGGAAGATGAAGATGGAGTGTCTTTGGGAACCATGAAATTGCCATTAAACACTGACATTCCAAGATTTGAAAGCTTGCTTTTCCAGGTACTTGTTACTTTGTCCAGTGAGCCAGTGACACAGCTTCTTGTGTGTGAATGGAATGTTAAATGTACTTGTCAACTACTCAAAACAAAAGTGCAGTTACATAGATAATCTTCAAATTACATATTTTCTGCTGAGCATTGTTTGGAGTAGCTTGTAATCAAAGCTCTATGTGCTTTTCTAGATAAATTGCTTGTGCTTTTTCTTGATTAATATCTAGTTTGAAACAAAATGTGCAGTAAAAATGTTGACAACCAACAGAGCAATGCTATGTAAGCAAATCACAACTTTTTGATTAAATATATAGTAAATGATCATGAAGCATATACTTTTATGAAAGCCAACTCAATTCACAACAAAATTTGTTATCATTGCGATGAGAGTGAGATTGAGAGAGGAGTGATGGGGAGGATAAAAATGAGGGTTTCAATCGAGGGAAGCAGATTTAGAAAAAAATAATTTCTCCCAAAAAGAAACAATAATTTTTTTTCTTGTGGCATCTTTTAGTGAAATTCCATTAAAGATGTGTTTAGATTTTGGATTTGTAGAGGTTTAGAGAGAGAGAGAAGAAAAAGAAATGGAACAGAGTTTCCAATTCTTCTCTTTTTTACAAATCCCTCCACAAAATTCAATATCCCAAATATTGCTGAAAAATATATAATGGTTGAGTGACATGTTTTAAAACATGCTAGTAAATTACTTTTGTCGCACTTTTTGCTGGAAAATGCCACTAGACTGATGCCAATGAATCATATATTTTCTTGTAGTGCATATTTATTATACTTGATTGGATCTACTTGACAGTTCACTTGATTCCAAGGAAAAATTTGGTGAACAACCTAAAAATTGGATTGGTCTGAAAAGTGAACTATATAACTATGCAATTCAATTCTCATGGTAGCTAGATTCTAAGTTGTGGACTCAATAAAGAAGATGATGTGATTTCAATTCTATCATCCGATTATAATAGAAGGAAGAATGAAAAAGTAGTGCATTACGTGCTTAAGACGTATCATCTGAGGTGCTACTCAAAACATAAACCCTGACATATTATTCACCAGGTGGCTCTCCTCTTTCAAACCTGGGATTGCTGATAACTAAAGGATTCTTCTATATAGATCAAACAACATTTAACTCAATGTTTCTTTTCCCCTTTTATAGACTCTGGTTTTTCCTCTTTGTGGTTGTTGCAGTGGGCGAATAGTCTTTGCCAAGGAGCTACCTTGCCACTTCCTATGCCTCTGAAGGTTGGTAATTGTATGCATTTTATTATTTATTATATATGCCTTCTAAGCCACTAGTAAGATGAATATGTTCACAGGATTGTTGTGAAAGTGCTTACTTCAGCCTAGGTAATGAGGCTTGTCCCAATATCTGTGCAACTTACCCACTCATACCAAGTCTTTGAAATCCTCATTAAGGTCTGGTTTAGTGTCAGTTTTTTAGGGCTTCTTATAATTATATATATGTATATTTTGGAAATTTGTGGTGGAGTGTTTAGTGTAACTTCTGCTTACAACTTATAAGACCAAAAAAAAAAAAACAAAAAACAAAAAAACCTTAGCTTAAAAAAATGCTTATTAGAAAGCTGGGGGAGGGATATTTTTAACTTTTGTTTTATGACTATCAACTTTTTACTTGTGAGAAGCTGTACTAAACAAGGTATAAGATGAGAGTAAGATACTGCTATGTAGATTGCAGACAGGGAGATTGTGAACTAACAGTCCTTGAGACCCAAAGAATCTGCAAATTGTTTTTACCATATTGCACTTCATTGTTTTTATTTTTTTTATTTTCCTAATAGAAGATCAACTATGTGGTCTGGTATCTGTTCATCAACCTAACTTTTCGTTCATATTTCTCTTCAATGGGATTTTTCTTTTTCTTTTTCTCTTGTCTTAATCCAAAGTGTGGTGATCAGAGTACTAGATATCAGATTTGTTCATGTCTACCTTAAAAAGGACATATTCTAGACTAAATCAGACCAGACAATTTATGGTATTCTTGCTTGGTTTGCCAAGCCCCATTGAAAGGAAGGCAACCATTTAATGAGTGATGCTCTTATTGGAACTTCGCTACATGACCTAATTAAGTTGCTATGAAAAGAAGAGAAAAAAAAAAAAAAAATGAGAGAGAGAGAGAGAGAGCGAGCTTAGTTGCCTCAGCAATTGATCTCTCTTAGGGAGCAGTGCAAGTCCACTCTTAACATGATTTTATCAGGTGCAGTACCAAATATGCTTACCACGCCATTAGTCACAACAATATTAGTGGTGGAGTTAGAATTTTGATCAAAGGGGCAAATACTAAGGCAAATTATTGAGCTAGATCGGTTTGCAAAAGAAAAAATCAGTTGTCAATATTTCAAAGTAATAGAAGTTTTAAACAATACGAAATGAAAAAAACCAACAAAGTACACATAATAAGATAAAATATGTTCTCAGATTTATTTATGAATTAAATAAGAAGTCAATCCATGCCCATGCTCTAGTTAATGGCGATTATGTTGAGTTTGTCAAATGAAAAATGAAAAAAAAAAAAAAATATTTATATATATATTTTTTAAAGGGTTTATAAAACCAAAAATTACATATATATATATTTGTTACGTTTTTGTAATTGGCAATTCCGTTCGACAAAACTTCATTCCCGTTCGACAAAACTTCATTTAGTTGTATTTTTATTCACACTTTTATATCTGTGAGTTATGAGAGTTTAGATGCGAATCTAATCCGAGTTGTGCCTATATAGAGGAGTTTATGCTGACATTCCGTATCTTGAACATTCCTTGTTCACCACTTCATTGACTACGTCTGAGGATCGAGTAGTCATTTGTCTTCGGCGGTGAAGTGATTCATCCAGTACCTCTGCTTATGTTCTGAACTTCTTGGAGATAAGTTTTATTGCTCGAGCGGTAAATGTTGCGCTTGAGTGGTTGGTTTATATGTTTGCACTACCATTACTTACATCGCTCAAGCGGTGATGTTGTGCTCGAATGGTTGGCCTATATGTGAGTATCGCCTTTACTCACACTGCTTGAGTGGTAAAATGTGCACTCGAGCGATCTTCGCGGCTCTATTTAATATAAAGTTTGCCGTTTGCTATTTTTAGGGTTTAACCCTTCTAAATTCTCAGAGAGGAGTAAAATACTAAATGTTCTATATTGGAAGGTGTTTATATATGAGTTTCCTTGATATATAGAAGGTAATTGATTGATCAACGAATTACATATTGACAAACATGAAGGGTTGGTTTGTTCTTTCATTCCAAAAAAAGAGAGAGATGTTTTTCGGTGGATTCTAGTGAACTTGGGCCAGAAACTTTGGTGGATTTCGGAGTGGCTCATTGTCGTAGATTCAACATCGCCGTTGTGAATTCTACGTTGGGCAAAGCAATTCCGAGGTGAAGCACATCGAGTTTAGTTCAATTCATGCATAACTTCGTTGGGTAATTGAGAGTTCTCGTATGTAATTCCTTTGTCTTCTTAGTGAATTATTTTGTGGTATTGTCCCATATTTTTTTTTTATCACAATTGGAGGAGTCCAATTGTGATTTTTTTCACGTTAAATCGTTGTGTCGATTTGTTATTGATTGTTTGATTGTGATTGCTATTCATTATTTAAAATTAAATCATAATCATAAATTAATATCTGAGAGAGTTTTTTTAAATTTTTCAATATTTTAAATTGAAAAGGGGCATATGCTCCTCTAGACCCTCGGTTGCTCTGTCCTTGAAAATGATCCAACCCCAAACACACCGAGAAAAAGTGTTTAAAAAATGAAATTCATTGTCTAAATTCATTTTCGTTACCATCCACACCACAACAAATTTGAATCTACACGGTACAGTTCATTTCTAAGTACTTTTTTTTGAATTTGTAGCTTTTCCAACAAATTAGAACAAAAACTGGTAGCTTATTGATGGTATTTGGCTTAATCACTATGTGATGCAATAGAATACATGGAGACTAAATATTGTTCTAGTAGACGAAAGAGGTTCTTGAATCCACGAGTAAAATAGAATCTTGAACCTACAAAGAAGAAAATATATTAATTATATTGAATAAAAGTTATTTTTGCCATGAGACTTACATAGCTATTTATAATAATCTCAATCTTGAAGACCAAATATTCGTGGACAACAAGAAATCACAAATTAGAAAATAATAAACTAATCTAATTCTTAAAAAATAAGAAACCTAAGAAATTAGGAAAAGGAAATTAAAACAAATTAAGAAACCTAATTTAAAAATATTTATATTAAATTACAAGAATCCTAGTCAAATAATATAAAAAAAGTATTAAAACAAAAATATAAAAATTCTTAAAATCTTGTCCTGCATTAGACTCATCTTCTTTAAAAGAATTCGTCCTCATGTTCCAACTAGAGATCTTCTATTTTCCATGCCAAATAAAGATATATTTTGAATACTTCAGTTGCTTGGCCCTCTTTCAAAAGTTGTATTTAGAAAAGTTTTCTTTATGAAAGTTCTTCTCTATATGTTTCAATTGGTTGACAAGATTAATTAGACAAATATTGAAAATCAAATTAAATTGCTGCGCACTAAAAAAATTAACGAAGCGTATTTTATGTTAGATTCAGTTGGAGATTTAATTATCATCCTTGGAACAACAATTGCATCCTCAGTCAACTTCTATGGTGCATTCGTCAACTTTGTTACCTCATCTTTTATTTCTTCTTTTTTATTGAATTTAACTTGATCTCCTTCTTTTGTGATCTCATAATCAACATAATTGTCACACCCCAAACCCGGGGATGATCGGCCGTGGCCCACAGGGCCTTAGCCCAAGGCACACGTAAGCCTAAATACGAATCCATACACATTGAATAACTATAAAATAGTCCATTAATAAATAACCAAAACTCAATCTAGTGTCATGCCACAAGTATAAACGGCAAAACCAACTGTAATCAATACCATCCAAACTTATGGGATATAAACAACCCACATATCAAAATAATCCTAAATGAACCTTAATAAAAATAAATATAAATATGCACAAACTTGACATAACAGTCTAAAACAAAATAAATGAATGTCCTAGAGGTCCATGTAATGAAGTCCCCGCTACGCCATGAGTCGACTCTAAGTTCTTTTAACACCTGGAAATGGTAAACAACTAAGTCAACTGATAGCCCAGTGAGTAGCAACATGGATAGTATATACAGTTTTGAAAACAGGGATCAATTCCAAAATAAGGCATATATCACAGAAACTAGATTGGCATACAATTTGGCAAAGAAAATCTGTTTAAAAAAGAAGGTTCCACAGTTTAATAGTTAAAATACTCATGTCTTTCAAAAACATAATAAATGACATTTTCCACTTAAAATAGATTACAACATGAACACCAATAATTTTCTGGGTACCAAGAAATAACAAGTAACATGCCACACAGTTCTCAAGGCTATAAGCCCCGTTAGATCCAATACTGAACTAAGAGTCATCCTCACGGTGGCAACCTCTGCCTTTTCTCTAAGACGATCCGATTGAAGGTCACCTAGCTTAACTTAGGTCTTTTCCTTACAATCGTTGAACACTAGAGTCATCACGGCCCAACCCGGATCTGTTTCCTAGTGGCCAGAGTCACCACACACAGTGGAATAATTTTCCTGGACTAAAATATACAGATGGTCCCAATAATCAATACACATCAGTTTCGTAAAACATGGTAGTTCACCATTATAAACATGAGATCAAAACAAATAGTTTACAGTATGCAAAGTTTACACATGTTTCAGAAATAATTTGATTCCATTGATAATATAATAATTTATCAAAATAGTTTAGTCATGAAACAACAATTTAATTTTCCAACAGTTCAGAGTAGGGGAACATTTATAAAAATATGCAGCATGAAACTACTCACCTGAAAATCAAATAATATAATCCTCGAATAGAGTATGAAAGTCCAACTAATGCCCTGAACCAAGTATGAAAACTACACGTCTCTATTAATTTAAAAATACTAAAGAATAAGAACTAAGTACCCCCAAACTAAAGCGCACTAACATGGCTTAACCCAACTCCCCGTTGCTCTTAAATAATACCTAAGTTTATGTTCTTCAAGGTCTAAAATTAGCCAAGACATGAGTTCCGATCGAAACATAACTAAAAATAACTTTAAAATAAAACAGAGTTTTCAACAAGTTTTCCCAATCTATTTGCTAACTTTGAAAATTAAAAACCCACTCCATGCTGTTCGAAAAATTCCAAAACTCTCCAGATATCAATTAATATATCCTAAGTTTCAAACCCAATTGGTTTCACTTGATTTGCTTATCAAAATAATTATTTACAATTAATTACACCCAAACAGGTTGTTTTCTGCAGCACTTTAAAGAAATTAATGGTTCTCTTAGTATACATGAGCAATCAACGCAAGGCCAAAAATATACGAAACTAGACTCGTAACCGGTTCTAATGACACTAATTTGATAATTTTCGAATCTATACCCAAAGATAACGATACCCCCGAACTTACTATTTTAAATTAGTTTTCTGGACAGATTTGAACGCATCAGTTAATATAAATTTTGACTCCCAAAAATTATGAAAAAATTTAGATATGAAATTCAATATGTAATTAATCTACTGTAAAAAGTTCATTTTATAATTCATTTGTTTGATATAGTTTCTTGATTTCTAAAGTTTGCTGGCAGATTAATATTCTTAAGAGCAACATTATGAATTCAATTAAAATTTCTAGAATACTATCCCAATTAGCCAATCCATTCCTTTTTCTTCCAACAACTCACAACACCCACATGCACCATAACTATGTATACAACATACTATAATAAAACAAGAATAGATTTATTGTTACCTTAGAGTTGTTGAGCCACAAAGGTGCTTTCTCTCCCTCTCTCTTTTCTATATCTCTCTCTTTTGCTTCCTCACGGCTGCTGCTAACTCAAATAAGAAGGTAGGTTTTTGTTTTGTTTTTATATATATAATTAACAACTCCTTTTATTTATTTATTATTATTATTGTTATTATTATTATTATTAATATTATTATTATTATCTTCTAAAATTGTGGAAATCCATAACAAATTTATTTTTGGTTTAAAATTAATTAAAAAACCTTTCAAATATTTAATTTGCACTTAAAAGATTCACAATAAAATATTTGAGGTTTGTAAAATTATTATTACTTAATTATTTATTTGATTTGTATATTTGGGTTCTCACAATAATAATCAAAAGACGATAGTTCCGTCTTTGAAAGCTCTTAGCTAACTTCAACATTTTTCTTTTGCTTCACCTCTTCATCGTCTTCTTCAAACTTCTTGACAAAAGTAATTTTAGTGACCTCTCTTTTATCAATTTCAATGTTCTTACTGTTGTTGAAATTAGCATGATTTTCTACTTCAATTGAATGTCTATTTGGGTCGTCAAAATTTTCAAATATTGAAATACTCAAAATCTTTTCTTCTTTAATGCATAGTTGAGCGTTACAAATTTGTTCACCTACAAGACTTGATTGATCCAAACTTGATACAACCATAGTTATGTTCCTCGAATAATCTGTATCCACAATTGCATAATAATTATTGAATTGCGAAGAATATTGTGAATCAAAATTACCTTGGAACAATTGTTTCGATTCAAGTTTTCTTTGATATTGTTGAATGCAAGCTTCTTTGACATTGTTGATACAACATTGGCCCATGATTTGATTGAAGGAATCTAGAACTCATCAACTTCATCTTATGCCATATCCTAATTGGTTGTTTGTATTGTCACCTTCGATCATACTGCAATTGTTTCCACAATGTAAAAATATAACATTGTAACTTACGTGTGAAATATTTTGCTTGCTTTTCTTTAGAGATTTCCATACACAAGGAATTTTTCAACTTTGTGAAACCAATAAATAAAATCCTCGGCATGATAAGAAGCATTAAAATAGGGAATTTCTGGTTATACTTAATAATCTAAAAAGTCATGATTGATGCAATTATTCCTATTGAACACATCACTGAATCGTCATTGTCGCCTTACTGATTGATATTCAACATAATCCTTGAATAACTCATTTTTAGATTCATCTTCACTATCGTATTGATAACGAGAAGATCGTCTCAAGACGTTGTAGTTAATAGGCTGGCCTTGGGCAAATCTCATAGCGCGGTTTCTATTAACGTTGTGACTAACAGGTTGGCCTTGGGCAAATTCCTTGACTCAAATCCTATTAGATCTTTCTCTATGATCATTGTCAATAGAGCTTGTGCTTCCTCCTTCAATGAATAACGTCAATCCAGGCAAAACCTTGCATGGATACCACTTGACGCAGCAGAATACACGGAAGATTAGATATCGTTCTAGTAGACGAAAAGGTTCTTAAAGCCGCGAGAAAAATAGAACCTTGAATCCATAAGAAATAGAAAACATCTTAATTATATTGAATAAAAGTTATATTTGTCATGAAACTTACATAACTATTTATAATAATATAAATCTTGAAGACCAAATATTCTTGAATACCAAGAAATCTCAAATTAGGAAATAATAAACTAATCTAATTCCCAAAATTTGTAAAAGCAAAACACGAAAGATTAAAAACCTAATTTATTTATATTAAATTATAAGAATTCTAGTTAAATAATATATCAAAAATATTAAAACTAAAAATATAAAAAAATTTAAAATCTTGTCCTACATCACTCTGGACTAACATGTGCTTCTTTCCTTGTAAGACTTATTTAGCTTCTAAGAGTGAAATGCATTAACCTTCACTTGAACAGGTTGACAAAATCCCAGGTGGAGCTAGACTGGGTTTCATCACTATTGGTGATGGAGAGACTGAAGTACTTGTCTACATAGGCGCTTGGTTTTTCCGTGATGGTTACGTCCGATTTTCGAGCAACAAGGAATGGATCCTTGAAAGATCAACCACCTCCGGAGAGCCACGCATAATGAGAAGCTTGCTACTAGCCCTCAAAAAGTCGGTAGAAATAGCTAGAGTTTGAATGAGAATGAGTGTTTCCTTTGAGTTGTAAATTGTAATAATATATTTTTCTTTCAATGTCCTTGTGATCAATATATGTAGTTATAAACAAAAATTTAATATTTAGCAAAGAGATCAATGTCTAATCTAGTGATCTAGTGTGTTATTTTGGTTTTGGATACAGAGACAACACATTGCACAAAATATTAATTTCAAAATAATAAAAATAAAATATAGTCTTTAAATTTCAGTCTGCATTGTAATGCCCCGAAATAATTCGACATGAACTACCCACATAACTGTTACATCAACTCACTTCCAAAATAGGATATTAACCATAACCCTTTACATAAGATCAATTGTTTTACAAAAAAAAAAAAAAAAAATCTCACGTGCAGCTATACATTCATTGATAAACTAATACATGAGCCTATAACATGTAAATCATCAAATCAAAACGAATAAGGCCCTCAAGGGCTTACAAGTCCCAAGGCAATTGCCTGGTTACACAAAATGGTCTCTCGGACCCATACACATTAGCCCTTGACTTTACAAAAATTTACACAAAGAGCAAAATACTCGCACACAATCACGTCCACGCCATCAACTCGGCGAGATCACAACATTTCTTAACTGCACCAAATCCCATAGGGGTGAGCATAAAGCCCGATGAAATTCTCACAAAGTATATCTGAGTTATGCATTATCCTCAACATAAAATAAACGTGAGTGCAATGCCATGCCAAAGTTGATAAATGAGGAAAATATTCATTTTCAATGCACTTTCTCAAAATCACCATGTTCTCAATATTAGCTTGTAGTCTCATCAATTTCAACCTTCCAATATTAATTCAATGGGTGATAAATCGACACTAGTAATCCCTAAATTTGGTGTGCGCAAGTAGACTCTGCGAGTACTACCAAATCATTTTCTGGGGTGCTTCTTAGGAAGGCTCGACACCTATTAATGACGGCTTTTGTCTTTCACCTTGGACACTCAGGCCAACTTATCAAATTCATCTATACCCGGTATCCGGACTTACCAACGTATTTACCCCATATACATTTCCATTAGTTCTCATGTTAATATAATCTTTCTCAAGTAAACATGATGAGAATACAACATTGGTAATAATCCACTTCATGCACATTGATAATATAGACTCAAAAGGAAATGAGATGCAATAATTAATATCTCATAACATTTATGTATTTCCAAACCGGCATCAGAGAATCGGTAAATCAGGCTCGGGATATCCAAGATCCCGTTACAGATCAGAGATCGAGCATCATGCGTGTTGAGACCGCACATCCGCCCTAAAGCTTGGGCGTGGCCGAAACGAGACTGAGGCAAGATCTCTTCTGAGCGTTCAGACTCCATCAAGACTTGAAAATCTTCGAAAGTGGGACATACCTCTTGCCCTCCGAAGCTGAAGACATGCGTCACCGGGTTCCAAAATCTCACTGCGGCATGGAGGAGAGGAAGGTGCAGTGAAGTCCGGCCCAGCGTGAATAGTGCATTCAAGCCGAAACCCTGGAAATTCAACTTTTCCGAGCTGTCTAAAGAAGAGATCCAAGATGTGAGATTTTCTACGAGAAATGCCTCCATTTTTGTGTAAAACAGTGATGAAATGAAAGAGTTCCAAAGTTGGAGCTTTATAGGGGGGGTAAAACACTATTCGAGGACAAGTGTCAGAATTCTAGGAGTTGCGAAGGTGGCGGCCGGCCACCTATTCTAAT
Source organism: Camellia lanceoleosa (assembly GCA_025200525.1). Lineage (NCBI taxonomy): Eukaryota > Viridiplantae > Streptophyta > Magnoliopsida > Ericales > Theaceae > Camellia > Camellia lanceoleosa. The sequence goes on along the minus strand of CM045767.1, from coordinate 75,993,515 downwards.
AAATGACCATCTTTGTTTCAAAATTGGCGGTAGCCACCTTCGATCCCAGATGCAAAATGTGGCCGGCCATGCATTGGTCTTGTTTTGCCCTTCGGAAGGAAGTTTGAGGCATTTCTATGCATCGGGGATGTCAAGGGCCTCCATTTCTCTCAGTTTCGGATGCGTTCCATCATCCAGATCGTCCGTCCGAAGTACGCTTTGTTGTATTTTGCTTATTGAGTTGTTGCTTTGTTTATCGAGTTGTAAGTTTTGTCGAGCTGTCGCATTTTGTGTTTTGAGTTGTTACTTTTTGTTTACACAATTTTGTTAAAGTCTTGTTTATCGAGTCGTTAACATTGTTGTATTTTGCTTATCGAGTTGTAAACTTGCTAAGATTCTGTTATTTCTTAGTGAGTCGAGTTGTTTGATTTGTTGCATCGGTTCATTACTTGACCCGGTAAATACACAAGGCACATTCCCATTCAATTCCATTTTTGTGCAGAATGATGCGTCTGATGCTAAGAGTTTCAAATACAAACACCTTTTCAAAAGTGTTTCATTCCATCATGTTTTACAACAAAATAAAGGTACAAGTTTTCTGAAAATAAAGCGCCTAACAATATGCAAAGTGCTACAAACTACTAGCAAAAGTAAAATAAAAGCGAAATAGCATCAATATCCTCGGGAGGCGGGAATGGGGGCCGCGTCCTCTTCTGCGGGACAACCTCTGCACCATCATCACCATCCGGGTCGGCTGTCATCCTCGGGATCCCTCCCTCGCCTCTCCTCCCAGAACCAAAATGGAGTCCCTCCTCGTGAGATGTCTCTGACTCACGATCTGCGACCTCCTCCTCCTCCTCATCAGGCTCTGCCTCTATAACGTGTGCCCTACGTCTGCGAGACAACCTTGCTCCTCGGAAAGGCCTAGATGGCCCTGCTCCCTGAGAAGGCCTGGATGGCCCAGCTCCTCCAAAGGGCCCAGATGGCCCAGCACCTCGACCTCTCTGAGAAGGCCCGGGCGGCCCGTGTGAACATATCTGAGGCATCTGAAAATGAAAAGTTCAATACATCAGTTCACATATGAAAATCAAATGCAGATGCAACATGTAAGTGAGGTGTGTGTCAGATGTGCTCTACACAAGTGGCCTATCAATGCAGTAAAGTGTTCAAAAACCAGCGTGTCATCAGAAATATGATAAATGCGGGAAAGATGAACAGTACCTGTACACCCATAATGGCCAGCTGTGCCTCCCTCCGTAGGATCATGCCCTCGAATGTGGCCAGCATCCCAAGCATCTCATCCATGTACTCAACTGGAGGCTACAGATACAAATGCAAAACCATCAGTAAAGGAATGAATGTCCAAATATCCGACTGATAAATCAAAGCTATAAAACATACCGGTGGTGAATCAGGGTCTCTGACATATCTATGGTCAGGAAGAGGAGGCTCTAGCGAGACCTGGTAAGGAGTCCCAAATCGCCAACTCGTCAACTCGGTCGGCATATCTGGCCACCCAGGATGATGAAGAGTCGGAGGGATCGGGGGAATCGACCCACCCCCACCTCGAGACGTACCAGCCCTGTTGAAGGAGGGGATATCCGTAGCACGAGCCCGACTCGAAGATGGTACATCAGCAGATCTCAGTGGCGGAGCGCGCACTCCCGTCAAGGGAGGCATCAGATATGTGTGACGATAAGTGGCGTAGTCCCCCTCCGTAAGATACAGCAAAGCATCGGTGCCCTACATAGCGCTAATGACCTCCTGGGTAGAGAGTCTATCAGCAGTCCGCATAGTGGCTGGAGGTCTTTGCGGAGGGTCTGAGAAGTGTATCCTCACACGGCCTTGACGTTCCCCCAGGAACCATGCTTTACCAACCGGTCCTTCAAGCAAGAACCTGTACTGGGAGTTACCCGATCCTCCAGGATACTGAAATCGAAGACCATCACCCAAGATCGCCCAGGGCTACCCCGTAATCTGCGGATAACCAGTGCATAAATCAATTAGAAATCGGAGATATACAAGGCAGATCAAAGATGAAAATGAAAGGCGAAATCTTGAAATACCTGTCGTCCGAGCAGTGTCAAAATCTTTGCCCTTGAGCGAAGAGAGTCTCGAGGTCTCGATTCGATGGCCCTCGAATACCAAGGAGTACGAGGTCATAAGGGGACCTGCCACTACTAACTCTGGGCTAACGTCGGAAAATATACGTAGACCCATAGTTGAGAAAAGCAATGCAGAATGTAAATACAAACTGCTGAGGGCAAAATACAGGATGTAAAGTGTGCCGTGTGTAATGAACAAGTAATGAGGAGCAGAAATGTAAATCAAGAGGGCCGAGCGTACCTCCGGGCTCTCCGATAGCCGAGTAAGTCTTCCCCATGAAGGCCACGCTCATATAGCAATAGAGGGTAGCCACCCGGTCGCCACCGACCGACTGTGATAGGTCCACTAGGCGCTCAAAAGATCTGACCCGCAGTGTTCCTATTAGCAAACAGAGTGGTGCCAAAGAGGAACAGAAGGAAACCGCGGGCGTACTGCTCAACCTCCTTAGGAGACTCGGGCTCCATCCCCTCCCTCCAAAAATGGGAAGAGAACTAGGTGTACCAGACTCTCCCAGAAGCTCTGTCCACAGGCGGGCGGGCCCCCAACAGATGTACCCAAGCGGCCTCCCATTCGCCTATATCCTCGTCGTAAGGAATGGGCCAACCTCCTATGTCTAGGCAGTGAAAGCAAAAAATCTAAGCGAGGTCATGGTCGATCCGGTGGCGAAAAGTGGAAGAATTCTTTGGTGTCCCACTATCTCTCCACCAAAGCGGCTAACAGTGTCCTACTGGCGGGACAATGTGATAACCCTACGCAGAAGGCCCCGAACCCTACTACATCAACTAAATCCCGGACAGCCTCCGGGAGCTCAGTGTACCACTCTCTCGCAGCAGTAGAGCCATATCCTCGCACGGTATGAGAGCCAACCTGCATTCAGAATGAATGCATGTGTCAGAATGAAACGAACAAGCTGTGTGCAAATGAAATGAATGAGCCGTGTGCAAACGCAAGTAAATGAACTGTGTGTTCAGAAAATCAAAATATGGGCTGTGTGTTCATCTCAAATGTGTGGGCTGTGTGTTCAGAAAATCAGTGTTTTGGGCTGCGTGTTCAAAATCTTAATCAGTGGGCTGCGTGTTCGCTTTAATCTGGGCTGTGTGTTCAGAAAATCAGTGTTCTCGGATTGTGTGTTCATAAAATCAAAATATGGGCCACGTGTTCATCTCAAATGTCTGGCTGTGTGTTCAGAAAATCAGTGTTTTGGGTTGCGTGTTCAAAATCTTAATCGATTAATGCGTGTTTGCTTTATCTGAAGTGTGTGTTGAAAATCGGTGTTCTCGGTGTGTGTTGAAAATCAAAATATGAATTTGCGTGTTCATCTCAAATGTCTGAACGTGTGTTGAAAATCGGTGTTTTGAAATTGCGTGTTCAAAATCTTAATCGATTAAATTGCGTGTTAAACTGTCTGCCGTACGTGTGTTCAGAAAATTAGTGTTCTTGGACTGTGTGTTCAAAAAATCAAAATATGGGCTGCGTGTTCTACTCTCAATCAGTATGGGCTGCGTGTTCTACTTTCAATCAGTGTGGGCTGCGTGTTCTACTCTCAATCAGTGTGGGCTGTGTGTTCACCATCAACTTGGACTGTGTGTTCAGAAAATCAGAGTGTGGGCTGTGTGTTCACCATCAACTTGGACTGTGTGTTCAGAAAATCAGAGTTTGGGACTGTGTGTTCTACTCTTAGTCAGTGTGTGCCGTATGTTCACCTTCAAATTCGGGCTGTGTGTTCGAAAAATCAGTGTTTGAGTCGTGTGTTCAATTCTTAACTAGTGTGTACCGTGCGTTCACAATCAATCAATCAATGAGCCTAGTGTTCAGAAGTTCAAGTGTTTAAGCCACATGTTCAGGATGCAAGCAAAGTACTATGTCATAAGCTAAATTGTGTGTTCAAGCATGGCAAAGGTATGAAATGCACGAAAAATACAGAAAATGAAGTAAAATACCTCTCGTGCCTCGTAAGAGAGGTGATGCTCTGGCTCTCGTAGAAGTAAATCCCCGGGTGCTCGATCATTAAAGTCAGTGTAATGACGAAAAATGGCCCGCGGAAGAACGTGCACCGACGGGGCGTATCTCTCGAGAATAAATGGTCGGACCCTCGGGGGTAGCGTCATGACATCAAAATCATCCTCGGCACCTGGAGGACCTCCACCATGAGGGAAATTACCCGCCATTTCGAAAAATCTGCAAAAGGAGCAAAAATGAGCAAAAATGAGCCAAAATTGGAAAAAGTCAACAAAAGTCAACTCTCGGGAAATGGAAAAGTCAACAAAAGTCAACTCCCGAGAAAATCTTCCAAATATTGAGACAAACTTACCTCAAGTGGTGAAAATGAGAAAAGAAGCCCTGAAATCAAAATTTAATCGGTCCAAAGTGCTTAAAATCGAATGTTTTTGCGAAAACAACTTGCGTGGGAGGTTGAAAAGCGCGTATAAAGGGCAGATCTGAAGGAGAAAATGGTGTGGGAAGCAAGAGGAGAAGTTTTCGCAGCTGTAGGTGTGAGCTCGAAGTGAATGGATGAGAGAATATAAAGAAAATGAGGTGAAAAGACCAAATTGCCTTTGTTTTTGGGCGGTGGTGGCCAGCCACCTTTTCTGGCCGACCATTTGCTTTTGGAAAATGGCGGTGGCCTCCTTGAGCAAATAATGGCGGCCATGTCCCCACATGCTCACCTAGCTCTCTGCAAATTTTGAGGAAGATTGGAGTTCGGGACTGAAAAAGTTCAAGAAAAGTGCACTTTCGGCGCGAAATTGCTCATGAGAACCGGTGCAATTTCTGACATGTGTCTCATCATTACTCATCAAAATCAGAGTGTATCCTTTTTGAGCATGTTGTAACCTCTCCGGGAGGTGAACCAGAGGCCGCGATCGAGTCGCCTTTGCCGAAATACGCGTTTCCTTACTCGTTGTTTCGCAACAAACGGGCATCCTGATTTATGCTCGTTTTGCATTGTTGTGCACATAACTTGCATTCTCATGAGCATTTTGCATCGTCATGCATGTTTTCTTGGTATACCATACCTCTGTGCTTGAGCATGCGTTGTCACGCATGTTCCTTTCTCGCATTGCGATGCATTCACTCGCCGACACTGCGTGTGTCAAACTTTCGGAATCACAGGAATCCCATTGAATATTTGTTGTTAGCATATTGTTCTTGTTGAATTTCTCTCTTTTGCAGGCACGATATTGTATGTACGGTTCATTTGAGGTTGGTGCGACCAGACGAATCGCGTAGGTATCGTATCTTCTCCGTGTGAGACGCGACAAGAATATTCCTAACTGCATGAAATGTAGTTGTTGCTTTGCATTCTTGCTTAAAACTGTTGCATCTATTTGCGAATACTTGCTTCATTACAGCTTGCTGCACTTGCATGATCATTAAGTTACATCTGGTTCCGTGCATATCGCTTTGCATTTTGCCCCCTGCCTGCGGGCACATTGCGGGCACATATCTCTGTGCATCTTGTATGATTGTCTAAGTCTTCGGCCTTGTCAAAAATGGGTCGTCTCTGGGCTTTGACATTCACTCCCGTCACTTGTGACTTCCGAGTTCTGTCAAAGAGGGGCAACTGTAGACATCCCATTTTTGACCGACCTTAAGACTCAGACGTCACCGATTGAGCGCTCGGTGATGTTGTATATTGTGCTCGTTCAGAAGTCTCAGAGTTACGGCCGTGAGCCTTGCCTTCAGACTTCCGAACCCTTTTCTGTACCTTGTCTCGGTTTACGAACCAGACTCGGTTTTCTCTGTTTCTTTTCCTGAAGGGAGGGAGAGGTCCCGTAGACCATCTCTCAGTGGCCGTGGGCTACATTTAAATGGCCGTGAGCCATTTTGCCCATTCGGCTTGGTTCGGTTTTGAGCCGTCGGGCCGTGTGCCTCGGTTGGGACCGTCTAACCATCTCTGATTCCTCCGTTTTTGGCATACATCTTATTTACTCCCTTTTGAGGACAGCGAGGTCTGAAGACCCACTTCGTGGCGAATGCCACTTCGATGCTTATGACCTATTTTTCGGGAACCCAAGCTGCGTGTTTTGGCCCCGAGCATTAGATTTTATATCGGTTTTCGTTCATTTTTGGCGGTACCTCTGTTTTATCACCGGGAAAGGTCCTTTGAAGGGTGAGAGGCCAATTGTCTCGAACCGATTATATTCCTCCGACGTCCTCCGACGCTCGTTTTTTCTCACTTCCGAGCCAATGTTGACCACCCTAAGGCCATTTTCTTCAACCCCAAACCACATATTTGTGTTGTACACACATGGGATGACCCTAAAAGTCTATGGTAGGCCGATAATTCAAATTGAACCTTTTGAACCCCTCCGAAAAGTGGCCTATTCTCTTTCTGTTTTAGAGTTGCTAATTTTGAACCCAGGGGTTGTGATGAGGAGACACAGGAGGACACCTTACTCTGGTGGCCGGCCAGAAAATCATCTTGAGCCTGTTGACCCTTAGTAGGCCACACAGAAACAAAAATAGGTGGCCGGCCATGTTCCTTGGGATGTGTGCTTTACAGCTGTATAGCTTTTTCCCCCAAAATATCTGATTTCGGGGGACTTTTGTAGAAAAGGGAAACTTAATCCCTTTTTCCTACACATTTTTTCTCCATTTCCCCACCATTCTTGCATACATAACAGCAACCCTAGCTCTCCCTCAAGGTTGAAAAAATTCCTCTCAAGCATAGAGACACACATCCCTCTCTATCTCTCTCATTTTCTCAAGTTCCAACTCCATTTCTTCACTACCACCAAGCACCACTACCACTACTCCATTCCAGCAGCAAAGAGAGGTTTTTCAGAGGCTTAGAGGCATCATTCCTTGGTCCAAAAGGCAGCAAAGAAGTGGGCTTCAAGGGTAAGTCCATTTTCCCATTTTTTTAGCTCATTTTGGCCACATCTTTCTAGCCTATTTTCTTGCTGTTTTGGGCTCCGACCCTAACTGAAAGGGTCATTTTTTTGAGCCATTCTTCATGTTTGTTTAAGGGCTCAACCCTGTTTGAGCCCCCCATTTGGTACTTGCTTCAATACCCTCGTAAATATCATAATCTTGCATGATATTTCTAGCCTATGTGTGATCTGTTTTTGAGCATGATATAAACTGTGAGTTGGCTTATTTTGAGGCTCTCTACAACATTGTAGAAGGGGTCAACACTGTTGGGGGTCTCCATGTAGCACTTACCATTATACCCCTCTTTGGCCCCCATTTTTGCATGCTTTTTTAGGCTTATCTAGCTTCTGTTTTCGGCCATCATCAGAACTGAAAATGGCCATATTTTGACCTTCTTGAAATATCTCATTAAGGGTCTTTGGCTGTTTGGCGAATGCTTTGTATACCTCATGTTATAGCCTCTTGTTGGACTATTTCTTGCATTGCATTTTGATCATGTTTGCATACTGATTTAAGGCTTGTCATCTATTGTAAATGTTCATTTTTTTAGTCCCTATTCAGTGTTGTAGAAGGGTATTTTTCCATTTGGGCTTTGCATCTATCACTTGCTTCATTACCTCCTTTGCAGAGCCATTTTTTGTATGCCATTTTAGCCCTACTTGTGATTGCTGTTTGGCCGTGTTTTGTCTTTGTAAAATGTGAGTTTTGGGGCTGCCTTGCTTCTTCCTTTTCATGTCATGTATCAATTATGCATGTATTATATAGTATAAGCCATTTAGTGCACTTATCTTCGCATTTGGGATCATTTCATGCATCGGGTATTATTACGCCTCATTTCGGGCTGTTTTGCCCCTCATTTTTCACTGATTTTTGCATGTTTGCATATCATATTCCATGTCTTTGCCATGTCTCATTAGAGTGGCATTTGATTACAGGGTCCGTTCTCGGTTTTATGCTGTGAGCGCACTTGCCAATATCTTGTTTTCATCGGACGGCCTCTGTGTGAGTGGTGAGGCTCTCTCATGTTGGTGTAAGCCCATTATTGCATTAACGTATGCCGTTTCATCCATAGCATTGTGTATGCGGTTGTGTATTACCTGCGTGCGTGTATGCCATTCCATGACATTGTGTATGTTAGGATTGCATATTAGCTACATTTCATGCATATCATGCATATTGCATCATGTTAGGGATAGGACTTAGCAGACACGGAAAGCGAAGCACGCGTTTAGGTACTCGGCGACGGAACGGGTCTCAATTCCCAAGTCACTGGCACTCCGGATTATCCATGATGGAGTTAGGTTTTGTTGTAGCATTCATATGCATTCATCCTATATTGAGTTGTGCAATTCGGCTCCTCAGCCATCATGCATCGATATCGTGATTGGTGGCGAGGATCGAGGCATCATATATTTGTGAAATACATTGCTATGCCCTTTCTGCTCTCTGTTGCGACAAAATGAAGAATCGACAACTTTTGGTCTGCACGCATTTAGGAACATTGCAAATAGAGGCTAATTGGGGCATCGATTGGATTTCAGCATGACCCAAACATGCATCATTTCATTATCGGGAATGAGTCAAAGCGATCCACGACTTGCATGCCGGTTATAGTTTTTCTTAGTTAATTTGTTAATTAATTAGGAATTTGTATATTATTGATTGTAATATTTGGGTGTATTATTCTTTCATTTGGGATGTATTATTTATTCGGACCCTCTCTGGCGAGGCATAATTGTAATAAGTGTGGGTGAGTATGATGTATGTCTTCCAACCCCGTCTTTCTTCCATTTTATTTACCGCTTATGATGGTTAGATATAGGGTATATTTCGATTAGCATCTGATGTAATGACATGTTTGCATCATTCATCTGTTTTGCATACCAAACTCGGCGCATCGCCATACAAGCGCATTTGTATTTCAATTCCAAATTGAATCGTGTTAGTTGTAGCATTCCATATGCCATGTTTAGAATAGCCGAGCCTTCTATAATTTGCATCTTTACATGTGTTGCATTAGGCATTTCTGTATATTTAGGATCATGCATGATTTCTAATGAGCTTCTGTTTTGGCTTGGAGTACTCGGTGAGTTTTATGCTTTAGCATCCTTGCATACGTGTGAGTGACTGCCATGAATAGCATGCTTACCATGAGGCTATGTGCTTATGTGATATAATTGCCTTGAATGCCTGTGGGTGGAGGTTGAGTTACTTGAATTCGGACAATTCATCAAATATTTGTTTTTTAAAGCCCACTAGATAGTGGCAAAACCATTGTTCTTCTAAGCCCACCTGAGGGTGGTAAAATCTGCATTTTAAGCCTACATGCGGGTAGCAAACCATTTTCAAACAAACATGAAATGTTTTGTTTCAATTCAGGCGATTCAGTCTATACTTGTATGCTGTGCGCATCACGTAGTAAACCAAGGCTAATAACCGGAATAAGAACTCACAATGTTTTCAAAATAAGATATCATGGTTAGTAGAGGCCGGTCTTTGACCGGGCGAGCGGGGGTGCTCACGAAGTGACCTTCCCCAATCGTACCTGTGGTAGCCGAATAATTGGCGAAGATAAAGGAGGTATATTTCAGAAGCTTGACGCTAGCTGGCAGATATCCCGCAAGGATAAGGGGCCGAATAGGATAAATAGGCCGAATAGGGAGGATCCTAAATGAATAGGTGAAAAGATAATGATTGAAAAAGTAGGCCTGGCCAGGATCGGAAGAAGCAGTATAAATATAGTGGCAATGGACTAGAGAAGGTATGTAAGAATCACTTCTAAAACTTAGTGAACAAGCTTTCTTGAGTAGAGGCCGACTTGTCCGTCGGAGTGCTAATTCCGGCACCCCGAATATTTGTATCTTTGCGGTGACTAGTGAGGATCATTGGCGTCTTCGGGATCTGAGTATTTCAATCCACATTCCCCACAAATGGCGCCGTCTGTGGGAATACTCAAATACATCCATGGAAGGCGTGACCGAAGATTCTCCGATAGCCACCGACGAGATCACACAGTGAGACGACCTAACTCCAGCTAATATGCTCGGAAAAGAAACTATCGCGGCACGACGCGTCTTGAACTTCGATTCGCCAACAACTTTAAGAAACAATGCAGGCTATCATGGAACAAGCAAAGCGAGCGAACAAAGGCTCGAGAACATGATCGGCGAGAACGAGCGACTCTGTTAAGAGTTGGCCCAGAGGTAGCAAAATCTAGAGGCCATGGGCGGGAACGAGCGACCTCCGAGGCGGGCAGACGGGCAAAGACCTCGGGCTCGACCAAAGGATCTGATAACAACTCCAAGTCATTATCCACGGGCTCGGCCAAGGGCGATCTGAAACCTCCGGCTCCTCCGAAAAGGATCTGCGAACAAGGATCAAGCGTGGAGAAGCGGCTCAAGCGAGGAAGACGGCCACGATCCTTTCATTCGACGGATCGCAAGGCGTCCACCCGAAATTCAAAGCTCGTCATTCACTCTTTCTGACGGAAAATCGGACCCCAGATCATATCCGTCATTACAAGCGAGCCATGACGCCACGCGGAACAATGAAGCCCTCATGTGCGAATATTCCCTAACGACCTAGGTCCACTAGCCGTCGGTGGTATTACAAGTTGGAGCTAGCCGATTAAAAGCTTTAACCAAGCTGCGAAATCCTTGAGGCGGGTTAAGTCACCAGCGAGGTACAAAAGCAGGCCCACTCCTCTGGGCTATCACGAGATCGGTCGGGAGAGATGCTCAGAGGGTACTCGGCACGATATTGGGAGTGCTTCAACCTTGTTGACGACGCTTGCAACGACTCCATGGCCATCACCGCCTTCAAAATGGGCTTACATCCTGACAGTGCTCTGCGCAGTTTCTTGACCAGAAGGCCCCCCAAAACAGTCTGGGCGTTGATGAAGAAAGTTGAAGAATATTGTAAAGTCGAAGATGATGCCCTGAGGATAAAAGCCGGACAAATCTCCAGCAAAACGGCCCTCCTCGAAATTGCTCGACCAATAAGCTCCGCGCCGCCACCGAGCCTGAGCCGACAGCGAACCAGCGAGACAAAAGGCGGGACTCCGCGATCAAGCGATCGGTGCTCCACGAGCGAGCGAACAACTACAAGTCGGCAATGGCGCTCAAGGCGAACCGACAAGAAGTATATGGAGTTAGCCAGGCGATTCGGCAATAATGACCAATGTCGGCACCTTTCATTTTTCAAGTGGCGTCGAAGATGGTGGGGCCTCCCGACACACGGAGGAGGACGGATGATCTGAATACCACAAAGATCCGCGCCCGCGAAACCGCGGTATTATGCGCTAAAGGATCATCTAGAGGCTGGTGCAAGATGTTCGATGCGGTCGTGAGCAAGGAAGGCCAACCAAAGCATTAGCCTTGAGGCAGATTCACCTCCGCTTGGTGTGATCCACATAATCTGATGCCCGGCATCCCATTGTGCATACGATTCAATCGCGCAATTCCCCAAAAACATAACATGTCAACCAGGGCCCGGAAGCCGACAATTAAGTTTGATGACTCAGGCCTCGTCGAACGGTGCGACCACGTCGATCCTTTGATCGTCAAATTACAGCGTCGTCGGTTCGGCGTTGAGCGCATTCTCATAGACCCGAGGAAGCACTTGAAATCTTGTACTCTGAGAACTTTTGTTGAACTCGGCCTCAATGAGTCGGACCTATCACCGTCGTCTTAAACACTGTTCGGCTTCAACACAAATCCAGAATACCCGTTGGGGAGGATCGTGCTACCTGTTTGAGCGCGCTCAAAAACGGTTGTCGTGGAATTCTTGGTTGTGAAGCTTCCATCGCCATATAATGCCACCATGGGCGCCAGTTTGCATGTCATGGAAATCCCAAGCACCTACCATCGGCTTATCGCTTCCCAATGCAAGTGGCATTGAAGAGATCCGTGGCTCACCGCAATCCGCGCGAACGTAGACTTTATGAAGATCCATTTACGAACCCGACTTGTGGGATCTGATGCTTGTACTGGTACCACGTTTTAATGAAAATCGATTTTCTTTGGCACTCTCCTTCAAGCCTCTTGGGGCCGAATAAGCCTCCGGATTCGGAGCGCCCTTCGTGGATATCACGATTGGCCAAAATAAGCCTCCGGATTCAGAGCGCCCTTCGTGGATATCACGATTGGCCAAAATAAGTCTCCGGATTCGGAGCCTCCTATTGGTGCATGACACCTTGGGGCCGAATAAGCCTCTGGATTCGGAGCGCCCTTCGTGGATATCACGATTGGCCAAAATAAGTCTCCGGATTCAGAGCGCCCTTTGGTGCAGGTCACCTTAGGGCCGAATAAGTCTCCGGATTCGGAGCGCACTTTGGTGCAGGTCACCTTAGGGCCGAATAAGTCTCCGGATTCGGAGCCCCCTATTGGTGCATGACACCTTGAGGCCGAATAAGCCTCCGGATTCGGGGCGCCCTTCGTGGATATCACGATTGGCCAAAATAAGTCTCCGGATTCGGAGCGCCGTTTGGTGCAGGTCACCTTAGGGCCGAATAAGTCTCCGGATTCGGAGCGCCCTTTGGTGCTGGTCACCTTAGGGCCGAATAAGTCTCCGGATTCGGAGCCCCCTATTGGTGTATGACATTTTGGGGCCGAATAATCCTCCGGATTCGGAGCGCCCTTCGTGGATATCACGATTGGCCAAAATAAGTCTCCAGATTCGGAGCGCCCTTTGGTGCAGGTCACCTTAGGGCCGAATAAGTCTCCGGATTCGGAGCGCCCTTTGGTGCAGGTCACCTTAGGGCCGAATAAGTCTCGGTCGGAGCCCCTTTTGGTGCATGACACCTTAGAAATTTGAATAAGTCTCCGGATTCGGAGCGCACTTCGTGGATATCACGATTGGCCAAAATAAGTCTCCGGATTCGGAGCGCCCTTTGGTGCAGGTCACCTTAGGGCCGAATAAGTCTCCGGATTCGGAGCCCCCTATTGGTGCATGACACCTTAGGGCCGAATAAGTCTCCGGATTCGGAGCGCCCTTTGGTGCAAGTCACCTTAGGGCCGAATAAGTCTCCGGATTCGGAGCCCCCCTTGGCTGCACGACACCTTAGGGCCGAATAAGTCTTCGGATCCGGAGCCTGTTTTAATCAACTAATTAAGCCGGAATTACTAATATGGTTCGCCGGACAAGGCGTGCCTTAAGCCCACGAGTCTGACCCATTAGGTTAAACTTCGCATCACCTAAAGCAGGGCGATCCTGAATCTGAGAAAAATATTTAAGCTACACAAAAGCTCGGTAGCAAACTTTCGATAGCAAACTAATAGCAAACCATTAAACCATACGAAATGGCGTGCTTAACCATTAAAAGTTAGGATCGGGAACATTCATCGGCATAGCTAAACAAAAGATTTTTGAGTAAGACTCAACTATATGAAATAACACTTTTTATTTGATTAAAAAGTTGTTACATAAACGCATAATCAGCGTTCGAACATTACAATATCTATCTCTTCTAAGACAAATCAACCGTCGATCCAACTCTTGTCATTTGAACAACCATCGCGGCTCAAAACGCATCGATCTAACGCGCCGAATCGGCATGTCGTAGACCTCGACACCATCGACAATGTCAAGGCCAAGATCCAAGCCAAGGGAGGTTAGGGGCAGCGGTCGTTGTGTCTCCTTTCGGGCTGATCTGCTTCAACGACTTGGAGGCTGACGTGTTTCCAGTTTCTCCTTTCAGCGGTCCACCTCCCACACCAGAGAATCCTCCGCCGCAAACCATCTGAGCGCCAAGTTCGGTCGGAATTTGAGCTCCTACAACTATCATCACCATCTGATGGTGAGAACTCTTGAGCATCCCACGCAATAGATGCTGGTGAGCCAAATATGTTTGATTGCATGAGGCGCCTGCCGCTTTTATTCTCAGCAATGGCCGCAATCTCGAGGCCCAAATCCCGAAGGCCCAAATCCCTAAGTGATTTTATCAACACTAAACCTCACGAGACAGGCGTCGGTCAACATTCTCTATGACCTAGTTAGCCCAACGGTTGGCTAAAACGTGCACAGGCTACGCAAGGGAAAAAATTATCCAGCCCAATCGGCTAGACATCTGGCATTCAAGCTAAGTATAAAAATGCAAAAATACCGTAACCCCTCCGATCCCTGGCTCACGGCTTCTTCAAATTTCAACAACACGCCGCAATGGCTTTATTCAAAAGTAAACGGCCATTACATGTAGGCCGATCACGCCATGAATCGGTATGTCGATTTATGATCTGAGTCCGATTGATGTATTTACGTCTATCCAAACATTTATGCAATAAAATTAAACACGGACACGCCGAATGCGGGAGACAATTTGATATTTTCAATAAAGCGTCTTTTATTCAAAAAACCAAGAAATTACATAAGCTGCGGCGCGACGGTTCGAACCTTACAATAATTAAAGTCATACGGCGCCGCCCTCATCCTCACTCTTCTCAACCTCGAAAGCAGAAAACGGAAAGTCCTTATTGTGGTAGAGAGGTGACGCCGAATCGATGCCTGACAAGCAAAGAGATTCGGCGACTTGAGATGCCTTGATCCAACCATGCCTAAACCCACGATTTTCACATCGACAAACTTCTTCGGCAAGCTTCTCCTTGGTCTTTTGGATTCCAACCAAGCGCCCTTCGTGAAAACCTCTTTCATAAGACCTCTCCTTTACGGACTCCAATGCGAACATGCTTGCCGTTTCACGATCGGCAATGGCATCGCTTATAAGCCGACTGGTAACCCTCTCTTCCACGATTGGATTCACCCGCCCTGCTGGTTGTACCTGAGCCGCTTTGATCTTTCTTAACTCACGTTCAGCCGCCTCCACGCGAGCCTCCAAACTGCGGATATGCTCTTCCTTTTTCTCCATTTCTCGGCGGGCGGCACGCAATCGCATGCCGACTTCATAAGCCGTATAGAGCCCTTTCACCGCCCCATGAATGCCCTCACGAAACACTTCGTAGTCCTGATGACCAGCCATTGACTGCTGAACTTTCGGAGGAAATATTTGTCGAGCAAACTCGACCGCTACGTCTGGATCTCGAACGATCGAGTCCGCTTCCGTCATGGGCCTATTCTTCACAAATACTATAAAACTTAACGGGCACGGATTATCGTCTAATCTCCTTTCGACTTAGGCGTGTGGCGATCTCCCCTGGGACTGCCTATCCCGTCTGGGCTACCTACTACGACGTCGAGGAGATTGACGCCTCTCTCGACCCATAGAACTCTTACTCCCGGCCGCAAGCGCACGGTGTTCACCGATTCATATCACCGCCAAGCTCAGCCAACGTCTTGGCTTCCCCTTTGCTGTTAAAGAAGAGTTTGTTCGACATTCGCACAATAGATTTTCTCTCAGGAGTTTGAATCAGATATCTACCAGACTCTTAAAAGCTGTACCTTTGATCATTTAACACTCGCAGAGGCAGCACGATCGAGGCAAGTTCATTAATCGCGAAACCCAATCGCCGAGCTAAGTTGGCGGGACAAGCTTTTGGCTCAAGATCTTCAGCCTAAGTGTGTAGTACCCTAGCCGGCTCACGAATTGATTCCTCAGAGGCAGAGTTCTTATCATGAACCCCCTGGAGCAAGGGCAGATTCATCAATCTAAGGGTCCAAGATCAGTAGGCAGTGAAATTGCAAATGGTGATTTTGATGGGATATGTTGACCCTAAGTCGTAGTACCCGGTAGGCTCACGAGTTGATTAGGGTAAGGCGATTCATCAATCTATTCGGCTCAAGTACCCTAGCGGCTCACAAGTTGATTAGGGCAAGAGCGATTCATCAATATATTCGGTTCAAGTACGGTAGGCTCACAAGTTGATTAGGGCGAGAACAGTTCATCAATATATTAGGCTCAAGTACCCGGTAGGCTCACAAGTTGATTAGGGCAAGAGCGATTCATCAATCTATTCGGCTCAAGTACCCGGTAGGCTCACAAGTTGATTCGCAAGAGCGATTCATCAATCTATTAGGCTCACGTGCCCGGTAGGCTCACGAATTGATTCCTCGAGCGGCGTTCTTATCATGAACCCCACAGGGCAAGGCGATTCATCAATCTAAGGGTCCAAGATCGATGGCGTGAAATTGCAAATGGTGATTTTGATGGGATATGTATTGAGTCTGCGAGAACGCACAAGAAGCTGTTGATGAAAACTTGATTCAAGTAAGGAACAAACTAAAGTTTGGACACACGATATTGTATGTACGGTTTGTTTAGAAGAGTTCTAGAAAAATCATTAGTGCCCACGTGCGGTAAAATCATCCGGCTCACGAGTTGGTAGCAAGAGCAGTTATCAATCTATTAGGACCAAGTACCCCGGTAGGCTCACAAATTGATTGAGCTAGAATTCTTTTCATGAATCCCTAGGGCAAGGGCGATTCATAAATCGGGGTTTCCCCACAAGATATCATAATTCCATTTTACCAAATGCATTGACAAACACAGAGCTCTTTCATTAAAATTAAACCACGTAACTCTTTCATACAAAGTGTGTGGTGGTAGCAAAATTACAAGGAAATTTTCATTAATAAATTGCACAGATGCTAACCAATTTATACATGAAAACTACTGAACCAACAAAGCACTATCCAAAAGAAGAAAAACAAAACAAAAAGACGCTTTCGATGGCGGCTCCCAGATCACTCGTCGGTATCGGATTCAAGTGGCTCAACATCCACCTGCTCATAAGGAATCGGCAAATCCAATGTAACCTCAGCGGCAGCAAGGGCTTTGAGCCACCCATGTTTGAACCCGCGATTCTCAAATTTGGACACTTCTTCAACATATTCCGTCAGAGCAGCGCCTCTCCCTGCCTCAAAGGCCTCCGATTTGGCTTTCTCGCGGGCCGCCTTAAGCTCCTCTAACTGAGCTTCCGCTTCAATAAGTGCTTTCTTGGAAAGTTTGAGCGATTCCTCGCTCGCATTTGCCCTACCCTCAGCATCAACACGAAATTTGTTGACGCTTGAACCCTCTCTTTCTCGCTTGCTCGCGCTCTCCATTTCAGCTCTCATAATTTCGAACTCGGCCCTACTTTTCTGACCCTGCACCTCTGTTTGCAAATGGTCAATTCTCCCGAGAGTATCACGAAGGCGGCGACCCAAGTCGGCGATCCTTCCAATCGTCTGCAAAACAATTCGGTATGATTAGACGCCTTTAACAAACAAGAGCGAAATGAAGGTGACCTACCAGGAGTGCCGATTGAGCAGTTAGGGCAACGGCCATAATATCAGGCACGGCACCGAAGGCTTTGTTGTCGTCACGTGAGCGAAGCCGCCATGCTCAGAGCCACGGCTGGATTCTCGATGGCCGAAGCGTCGGATAAAATCGGCATATCCCTGATCTTTGGCTGAATAACGAACGGAGCGACCACGTCCGATTCTTCAAGCCGAGGCCGTTTGTTACCAGGGCCAGCTTCTAAACTCGCTTCCCCCTCGACACCACGCTTTTGGCCTTGCTCCGGAATCAGCCGTTCCCCATCGGCCTGTTCTCCACCCTCTTTTCCCGTATCAGATACAACAACCTCAACCGTCCCCTCAGAAACGGATACGAAGGGCTTGATCAAGCTGGGATCTTTCAGCTTTCTTTCGGGCAGCTATCAGCTCGGCATTTCTTTTATGCGCCATCTGCGTTAGGCTTTCCTTCGCCATACCCTCAAAGAAATCGCCGGGTAGATCCCCCAAATTCGCAAAAATATCCCCAGAAGAGAAATCTGCTCGTCCTGAGGCGGATGGCTCGGTGGCCTCAAATGCCGAGCGTACGGCCTCGTCGCCCTCTACAACCCTCGAGACTCTCGGCCGGATCGGCAATCACCTCTACAACCGGCTCGGCGTCTTCCCCCGAATCAGAAGCTACGAGACCGATCTGCCTAAGGTTTTTGAAGCTGGGGAAGATAAGGGCCGAGAGCTGTTGATTGCCGGATGGAATCGGAATGTTGTCTGCAGCCGAGAAAGTAGTGTAAGTGGGTTCGTACCGAAGGAGAATATGGGCGGCTCTCCCTTGTTTTTGTACGTTTAGGCGGCCGAAATATGTGAGTGTAGTCTTGATTTCCCCAAGAACTACGTCGTCAACCGAAGTCCGAATTTTCTTCAACCTATTACCTGCAGAAGATAAAAAGCAATTTAGGGAAAAGAGCCGAATAAGAGATAGACCAACAAACATAAGACATTGCGTGGCAACTTGGGTCACCCTTATGTCTGGGAATAGGGTCCAGGTGATCCTCCCCTTCAGCGAACTCCCAATTACCTCGGACGTTGACCATCACGTCGTCAACCCGCTTACCAGAACTGGCAAGCATATTCACCAAGTGATGGTCGATCTTTGTACGAGAAAATATCGACCGGAGGATTTGGCTAAGGCGTAACAGTGCCGAATGGCCGGAATCCCAAGGTTGATCCTGAGGCGTCGATTCAACTCTACAACCCCCATGATGATTCGAAAGAAATTTACATTGGGTTAAGAAGGAATCAAACCCCAATAGCAGAGAACGGCCCTAAGAAGTGGGTGTAGGGGGAAACGAACCCCGCCCTCCGCAATGGATAAAAGGGGGAATACGATCGTGTTTTGATCTTCCCTCTCCATGTCGAGAGCGTTGTCCGTTACAAGGGATAAATGGACGTCGTCAGGAATAGAAAAATGTTGCCGGAAACTGGAGATACGATCCTCAGAAAGGAGGTCTTTCAAATGTTTGGCCATCTTAGCAAAGAACTAAATATTCGCCGAAGCTAAAATAGCAAACAGAAAATAGGATTACAAAGAAGGGAGAGGAGACTTACGAAGAGCAGATGAGACAAGGGAAGACGGAAAGAAGTTGCAGAAAACGCGAGTCACGGAGGGATATACACTGGCGATCCAAATGTCTCAGAAAATCGACGAAATGTGAATTCAAAAGGACCAAAGTTTCAAATCACAATAAATGTTGAGATACACATGAATAGAGCGGGAAATCGTAATGATGAGCAAAAGGGCGTGTGCCTCCTGACATATTGGGGCACGCGAAGCCGCCTGACGCTAAACTTCTCAAATTCTAAACCAAACACGCCGATCAACTGCCATCAACAGGGAGTTCGGAGGGCAATTGTGGTAGCCGAATAATTGGTGAAGATAAAGGAGGTATATTTCAGAAGCTTAACGCTAGCCGGCAGATATCCCGCAAGGATAAGGGGCCAAATAGGATAAATAGGCCGAATAGGGGGAGGATCCCTAGAGCCGAATAGGTGAAAAGATAATGATTGAAAAAGTAGGCCCTGGTCCCGAGGATCAGAAGAAACGAGTATAAATATAGTGGCAATGGACTAGAGAAGGTATGTAAGAATCACTTCTAAAAACTTAGTGAACAAGCTTTCTTGAGTAGACGAACTGACTTGTCTGTCGGAGTGTTAATTCCGACACCCCCGACCGGAGTATTTGTATCTTTGCAGGTGACTAGCTGAGGATCATTGGCGTCTTCCAGGATCTGAAGAGTATTTCCAATCCACATTCCCCACAGTACCCAAGTTTCCGAGTCGAGGCAACTTTGGTAATGACGGACACGTGGCCTTTGGCACCGAGTCAGGGTTTCCTAAATTTCCCATTTAAAAAACATTTAGGTGGCGACTCTGTATCTGGCAAAGCAGTCCATGTTTGGCACTTCTTTCAAAAAAAAAATCTGTTTTCAAAACGATTTGCCGGATTTGAACTCTTTGGTTCAAGATTAAGAACCATGACATTTGAGTCCTTCGAACTGTAGTGACCCAATATCGAACCAGAACAGGGGGGACTTGCACTCCTTTCCTCGGGATGCGTTCGGGGACGTCTACAGAGGGTCGACCCTCTCCCAGTCTGGTGTCTACCCTATGTTCCAGCAACTCCTCCAGAACTTCACCAACAGGTAAGGGTCGACCCTAGGAAGGCTGGTGTCGACCCTAGAATGGAATTTCTAAGTCTCCAAGAAACTTTTGATAAGAATAAGCACGAACAACCAAACCCAACAAATTTAGTTCGGATTATACTCCAAAACCAACCCATAACAACACCAAAGGTTTCCAAAACATAATAATAATTCAAATACACTTCCTAAAAGTTTTAAAAAGGGTGCAAGTGCTACATGCATTATTCTTCCACATTTTAAAAGACTCGGCCTCAAGTTTTTACGGATTGAAACAATTTGATTAGTCTGTGCTTGTCTGTATTAATCTTGTAATATTCCACAAAATAAATACATCTTTTACCGTGAGGTATTCAGTTTTTAATTCTAGTTTGAGATGGTGGTAAATGAATATCATTGCTTTTGTTCTATTCAGTAGTGATGTTTCATTTTCATTCTTAATGTTATTTCCAAAATTCATTGTATCAAAGTGACTCAACAACATAAAAAATCTAAGATAAATAATTTTTTCTCGAAATGTCAAGGACGGTGAATTCTAATTTTGAAAGAGTCGATATATTTATGCACTATACACTACAAAAATAGGATATTTAATATCACATGAGTATATTAAAAATATAGGATAAACTTTATTGTTAACTACTCTTATAAAAATAAAACATTTATTTAGAATTTCTTCATATTTACCTCAACCATTTTAGGACGCGGGGCCTACTGTGATTAAGTTATATATAGTAGGTAACTACTATAAGCTCATGGAGGCTTTTTCTGAGCCTATTTCGATGATTTAAAATGTTCATAGTGTAAGGTACGTCGAGTAGATTATTTATAAAAAAAAAAAAGAAAAAGTAATCGGATATTTATAATCCTATAATAAGACCAATTTTTTTTTTTTTAGATGATACGTTTAACAAATCTTATAATATGAATAGTTTGGAGTATTGGAATAGACTCGGAATAAGCACCCATGGGCTTACAATAGTTTTTATGACATGGGTCACTGCAGCATCCCTAGATCTACCACTTTATAAAAAGATCATACCAACTCAATTTTTATGACATTCAACTTTTCCTCTCGGCTGGTTATAAATAGATGGGTAAATTATACTTTACTCTTTTTATATTTAGTCACTTTTTTTCTTTGGCCCCTAAGTTTGTTAGTTTGCATTTTTTCTCTCCCCCCCCCCCCAAACTCTAATCTTCATGTTACAAGTTTTTCTAACTTTAGCCCCCCCACTTTAATCTTCATGTTTCAAGTTTTTCTAACTTTACTCCTAAAGTTAACTTTTATTAAAAATTAGACAGAAAATGACATATCAACAATCACGTGACATAAAATTTTTTTATTATATATGACTCATATTTTTGACATAAACTTAAAAACTAATATAATAATATATTTTTATGTTATGTGATAGTTATTGTGATATTTTTTGTCTAATTTTGAACAAAAGTTAGCTTCAGGAGTAAATTGGAAAAAAAACTTGAAACATAAGGGCCAAAATGGAAAAAAATAAATTTAAAGGTTAAAGTGGGGAAATTCTATTTCCACACACCTAGTTAGCTTAGAGTACACACTTAATGAAATATTAATTTAATGACAATTATATCATAAATAAAAATGACTATAATAGACATCCAGCAACATCTATAATATTATATAAAAAATTCTTTGTACACATCTTTTAAGAACAAAAGTATCTCAATATATACTTTTTGAGTTAAAAAATAAAAAATCCTAATTTTTCTATTGTTGTCACATTGCTGGTGAAGTAGTTACTATTTTTTTAGGGGATCCTAAAAGGCCCAACTTTTGCTGATAGATTCTTGTTTCTGTGGTTACAGATTTGTATGTTCATAATTTATTTGTTCCAGATGTGTTTATGTTGCTTATTTTCGTCCTTCCATCATTTTAGTTAGTTTAATAAGGATTCGTAAATACTCCTCTTGGTGGCATATATTTGTAAATAGACATCAGCTTCAACATCATCATTGATGCCAATCGGAGTTCTCACTTTTCATCTTGTAATTTTCTTCATCTTCTTTTTTACTTGAAGAATGTGGCAGTTGTTAAGAACTGCTATTATTTCAAGCTTATTGTTTAACCATGGGCTGTGAAATTTCTCTACTGGTCTATTGTTAATTAACTAGGATAAAAATTATTAGAGTTTTGCATTCATTAAACTCATTTGATAAACCCAACCCTTCTAAATCAGAGACATTTTTTTATAAATAATTATATATTCATGAAAAAAATTATAAAATTCATCATTAAAATTTATAAAGTATATCATTGATTTGTAAATTATTTTTTTAAAATTGCATTGATTTGTTATTTCTCCAAATATTAATGAGAGAGAATAATATTTTTGATGTTTTTGTTTATGCACCAAAATGTTCCATTTAAAACTAGATAATAATTACTATTCCGTAGAACAATGGTTAAGATGAAGTATTGTTCCATAGGGTTGAGTTGTGATGATTCAAAAATAATAATTAAAGTAATTTAAAAAGTTTGATTTTGAAAATAATAAAACTAAAAGAAATAAAATCAAATAAAAGAATTGTCAGGGTTTCGAATCCACCATTAACGTTATAATTAGGGTTATTGTATTGGTTTTGAGAAAATCAATTTAGATATTGTGATGTAAGTACATTAAAAATGCATCATCAAGAGGATTTGTATATTATAACACGAAAGCACCAATCATCTATAGATGCACGACCCATCTTATTAGGTATGACTTGTTTAATAATTTTAATACAAAGTAGTGAAAATAATTGTATAACATGATTTGAATAAAATATTTATTGCACAAAAAGACCTAAAAGTTATACAATTTATCCAAATCAAATCAAAACTAAAAATACTAAATACAATAAACCTCAATTACTAGGTCAGGATTTTATTTGTAGCCTAACAAGAAAATATTAATTTCACATAATTGTGTACACACTACTCTTAATATATGGGAGAGACACTCTAATTTTTATCATTTTGTGTTGCTCTTTATCACTTTGTATTGCTCCTTGTTGGAGCCCTCGAGCCTTGCCTTTGTTTTTTTTTTTTTTTTTGACCAAGTGCAACTCGCAAAATACAAAGGGAAAATACATATAGGTGGGATTTGGAAAAAAAAAATTACCAATACATATTTGTACTTTCAACGTCTTTTATTTACACCACACCATAGATATACTTACACTGCTTATGTATTTATAATTTTTGTCCTCAACTTCCACTTATATGCACTTCTTCCAAATACAAATAAGATAAATAAATAATAAAATAATATAATATTATAGCATATACCCTCCAGTCCAATCACGGACTGGAGGGTACTGTTAAACTCATAGGGCCTCATCATGGATTCTGTTTCGATAATCCGAATCGTGCAATGTGTAGAACTCGTCGAGTACTATATGCGTGCAAAAATTCACATTAATCGGATATCGATTGCTATGTGATCAAATTAGATTTTTGTAAGCTATATATTTTTCACCTTTCATTTTTTTTTTCTTCATACAAAACTGATTTGATCACATAGCTGTCGATATCCAATCAACGTACTTAATGAATTCTACACATTGAACAGTTCAAATTATCCAAACAGGACTTGTGATAAGCCTTCACAGACCTAACAATATCTTTCAATCTGTGATTGGATTGAAGGGAAGTCATTCCCATATGTAAATTTGGGGGTGTTTAGGAATGATATATATATATATATATATATTTTTTTTCCACTAATAGACAAATTGGTTATAAAACTAAAATTTTTTTTTTCACAAAATATCACATCAAATCCCATAATTATTTCACTTTCTCTCTCACAAATATCACATTTAACCATAAAAAAAACCCAATTATCTTCCTAAACATAAAAAAAAAAATTATCTAATAATATCTTATAATTAAAAAAATTTATAAAAAAACTCACTTTCCAAACATCCACATTGACGGGGTGGTTGGGTGTCTCCCCAATTTATTGCTTTTGTTGTTTTCTTTATTTTTCTTTTATTATGTGTTTTACTTTTTATTATTACAATAATATATATAATTATATACTCCTTCTGTCCCAAAATATTAGTACCTTATTCTATTTTTTATTGTTCCAAAATATTAGTCTCTCTTCAAAAATTAAGTACAAAAATAATATAAATTTCTTATTTTACCCTTCTTTTAAATTAATAAATAATATAAAAAGTACAATTATGACATTGATATTCCCAAAAAATGTATTATCAAAAGGATAATTTTGAAAAATCAACTTTTTTCAAATGCAATAATTATACTACCAAAAAAAATTAAATTTTCCAAAAGGGACCATTATTTTGAGACGGAGGGAGTAATATATATACACATGTATTGTCCGTTGGATTTGGCCGCCTACAGATTTTACTTATTTATTATTTTTATTATTTATGTAATATTATTAAAATAATATAATATAATATAAATTATATTAAAATATAGGGCGTTGTGTCCAATTCAAATTAGAATTTTATTTGGTTAAAAATTTATAATCTAAAATAATTTATCAATAAAGACATACTTAGATAAAATGACCAAAATATCCGTATATATATATATATATATATATTTTGTAATCACGATTATTTGAGCCCAAATCCTCCAGTCTTTGTCTCTCCCTCTCTCTGTCCTCACCTCCGTCATCGTCGTCGTATAGCTGACTGACCACCATCACCGCTGTCCCTTTCGTCTTCCTCTCTCTCTTGTCTCTCTTTCGTCTCTGTCTCCGTCTCCGTCTCCGTCTCCGTCTCCATCTCCCTTTCGCTCTCCGTCGATGCTCTCAAATCCTAACCCACACATCGATTCTCAAATTTCTCTCTCATTCGAAACCCTAACCTCAAATTCATGCCGATCCAGATCTAATGTGGGTTCCAATATTTCCAGCTTCGTTAACCTCCTGGAAGTGACTAAAGCCTTCAATCGAGCTCTATTTTTTCGAATCTCACCAAATCGACCAACAGGCGATCTACATCCGCAACAAGTCTTAACAAATCGAGAATCTAGGGTTTCTCCCCTCCGATTGCCTCCTCTTTCTTCCCTGATCTAGTCATAAAACCTCATTCTCCGGTACCGGCATTGGAGACATACGAAGTGTCGGGACTGGTGTGATCGTCTCCATTTCCATGGAGGACTCTTCTTTTCTCTTGATGGAGTAGATCACACACTTCAAATGGTACATTCTATGTGTCTTTGGAAACAACTCGAAAGCCACGAGAGAGAGATTCCAGAAATTTATGATTTTGTTTTCTTTGATTGCTTTGAATCTGCTGTTGAATTGTAGACCTGGGCCTGGGGATAGATTGACAACGTTGAAGAGAGGAGGATGTGGAATAAGAGGGCACCATCGCACTAGTAGAAGCAGGAACTCAACGGCGTAGTCAATTGTTTGGGAAGTTTTCTATTGCACTTAATGTTCTCTTGATCTACACCCTCTTGTTGCGAATCTCTCTCTCTCTCTCTATATATATGTTTATTTATATGCATCACTCACTCATCAGATCTGATGAGTGATATAGTGTAATGGTGATTCAACAACCCCCTCCCCCCCCCCCCACAACACACACACACACACTAGATCTGTGATCTCATTTATTTTTTTGGGTAGATCTTGTTCTTTATTATTGTTATTGTTGTTGTTGTGGTGGTGGTGTTAATTTAATTGTTAAGTTTTTTTTTTTTTTTTTTTTTTTTTTTTTTTTTTTTTTGTTGTAGAAATGTGTGTGTTGTTTTGGATGAAGTTGGATTTCTTGTTGGGTTTGGGAAGAGAGTGTAGTGTTGGGATCCGGGATCTCGTCCAAGACCTTGTAGAAATTATACCAAGTAGAAAAACACACCCACACTCAAGGAGACACCATATTTAACGTGGTTCGGCCTCAATGCCTACGTCCCCGGGAGAATAGCCGGTTATCACTATAACAATGGAGATATTACAGAAAGATTACAATAGAGGAGGAGCTCACACTCTCCTCACTCACCCACTCACCCATCTCCCTCGCTCACACCGAGGGAGACGCTCTCTCCGCCTCACATATCTCACTCTCTGTGGCTTGCTCTGCTCTCTCTCTCTCATTTTGTTCTCTCCTCTCAACCTCCATTTATAGAATGTCAAGATGAAGGAATGAGAGGCTGGCCATCACATGGCCAGCTCCTTGCCAACTTGTACCAACATGTTAGCACATGAGAATTCCCTTTAGTTGTTGGCAGCAACATGGTGAAGTTACTTTGTGGGTTGACAATCACCTCTCAAATGGGTGATATCCCACAAATCACCCCCTCAACTCATGTGAAGTGATTCACTGTACACACTGCTGTTAATCTTGTCACGCCCAAATTCAACATAGTTTGCATCTCCTCACTGAGACGCTGCATCCCTTGAAAGCTAGAGATAATACACCAGAGATACAAGAGAAGGAGGGAATCCTACATCCTCAACTCAACTCACACCATTCTCTGATTTGGAGAGAGCCTCTGCTCCTATCTCCCACAGATCTCTTCTACGCTTCCTGTCTCGGATGTCTTCAGCATAGTCTGTATTCCTCGCTGAGATGCTTGCACCCCCTGAAGCTAGAGATAATACACCAGAGATACAAGAGGAGGAGGGAATCCTACATCCTCAACTCAACTCACACCACTCACTGATTTGGAGAGAGCCTCTGCTCCTATCTCCCACAGATCTCTTCCACGCTTCTGTCTCAGATGTCTATACCTGCTATGCTTGAACTTGCGCAACCAAGATATCCGACACCCCCTGATTGGATGTCCTGCACCCCCTGCTGGGATGCCCTTGACTGTTATGCATTACCTTGTAGGACCAGTCATTGGAGCAATAGAAAACTCGTTGTTTATCCCATCAACGTCCTCTGTTTTCTTTGCTCGGAGCTTTTCCTTTGAACTATCAGCCTTTGCCCTCTGCACTTCTGAACAACCTCCTAGTGTTTCCACATACACTTGTTGTTTGTGCTTTTGCAGTCCCTGATTTGCTGTCCAGTAGATTGATGGTTGACAGTAGCTCCATCTGTCAAAGCATCGTCAGCTATGCAATTCCTTGCATAGTGCCCGTACATATGGCTTCTGGTCTCCCTGCGTCGAGCTCGCCTGAGAGATCCGCATCAACTCTATCCTCCGCTGCCATGGAAATAAAGAAACCACCATAGAGAAAAAAGACTTGCCACTCATTGGAGCGCACTCTTGCTTTTTATCTGTCTTAATTTCTCTGTCTGGCAATTCCTGTGAACTTTCAACAACCCTTTGCTACATACTCTTTTCGTGCCTCTGTACGACACTGTACCCTTGCACTACTGCACGTCTGCATTTGTGCTCCTGCGCTTAGTATGCTCCTATGCAACTATTGTTCTACAGGTCTACGTACTACCAGTACTTACTCGTATACAGTAGCTCCAACAGCCATAGCATTTCAACAATTCAAATATGTAACATTTAAACTCCCATGAATTTCACTATTGTAAGTTGGGAGCTGTTTAAGTGTGCAACCCCCTTAAGACTGCACACCATATGCAACCCAATATTTAGCCGTTAGATTACAATAATTGATCAAGACCATTGAATTGTTTAATCGTAAACAATGTGAAATCGGGGTAACCGGTTAATCTTTCTATTTGCATGATTGCATTCCACTTCTCTCTCTCTCTCTCTCTCTCTCTCTCTCTCTCTCTCTCTTATTGTCTTCATCTCTGTAAGGTTGAGCGTGTAACCCTTGATTTCCATTAACAGAGACAAACTCTTGTTGGGTTCCATTAACGAAGCTCTATAGGGAATAGTATAACCCTTGATTTCTAGCAACAATGGAACTACAAGGCTCTGTGGGGTTCCATTATTGAACTGAAGGCATTCTCTCCAACTAGATATCAAGTATGGAGCTGTCACCCTCTCTCTATCTCTCTGTCTCTCTCTGGCCTCTTTACTTCAGCGATTTTCCTTCAACTAAACCCTTAACCTAACTTCAACCCCTCTGTGCTTCGCTCAAATCGAAACCCCTCTATTTCCAAGTAACCTCTCTCTTTCTCAATCAAGTGTTTGTGTTTGCGCAAACAATCCAACCATGTTAAAATGTCATGTTTGTGTTTGTGTTAACATTTTTCAGTCATTAAGTAATTGTTTGTACTAATGTCATGTACAGTATGGCCCCAGCCGAAGTTAAAAGTGAAGGTGTTGATTATGACATTCCAAATGAAGCAGATGACATTCGTTTGGTCAATGAAAGTAGGGCGGAACGTTGTCATAGTTGCGAAGTTGGTTCGCGCAATGAAGAAGCAACCAATATAAATGTCGAAGATGACTGAGCCGATGTGAAACAAGAAATGGTTGACGATGCTCATGGTGATGACATGGTTGGTGAGGTTGAACGTGCTATTCTGGAACAGAAATTTGATTTGGTCGAAGATGGAGAAGCTTTCTACAATGCGTATGCTAAAGCCAAGGGATTTAGTATACGAAAATCTAGATTTAACACAAATAAATAGGGAAAGGTTGTTAGTAGGCTACGGTTGTGTTCAAGGGAAGGCCAGAGATTACCAAAATACTTAGACCGTGTTACAGAGAAGAGAAGAGCTCCTAAGGCACTAATAAGAGTAGGTTGCAAAGCACAATTTCGCAGACGGTACGATCTAGAGGCTGGTGAAGGGGGAAAGTATGCTGTGACTCACTTCATCACAGACCATAACCATGAATTGGTAGAACAACACTGTGTGATGTATTTGAGGTCACATCGAGGTTTAAATAGTGCCGACAAAGCTCAAGCAATGGCTATGTGCAACGTCGGTGTGAAGACTAGCCAAATCATGGTTTATATGGTAAATCAATCTGGGTGTTATGAGAATGTTGGTTTCATCCGTACGGATCTGCACAACTACATTCAAGCTGAACGGAGAGCAGAAGTTGAGGATGGTGATGTACATGGTGCTTTGGTTTACCTATGTGCAAAACTTGATGTTAACCCACGTTTTTTTTTTACAAGTATGATGTATGTAAGGATAACAAGTTACAAAATCTATTTTGGGCAGATTCGAAATCGCGGCTGACTACATAAAGTTTGGTGATGTGTTGATATGTAAAGTTACAAAATCTGTTCTGGGCAGATTCAAAAGGTGCTCAGTTTTCTTCTTATGTATCGAACCATTGAGCTTACCATCATCGTAAGTAGATTCTTCCAAGTACCATCATTGGCGTGGCACAGGATTATATGGGTAACATTAAGTTCAACCTGCTTTAAGCACATGCCCACTTTCTCATTCGTAATCAGCTGACGATATAAATATTGCACTCAATCAAATGCAAATAAACATATTTGAGTTTCTTGTTTTGTTTTGAAATTGGTTCCTAGCCGTACATGTATAGTCGTACATGTACACATATTGTACTATTAAAACAACATGTATTGTTGTTTCGTACTTGGATTGTCCATGCAGTGGCTTGTATACACAGTTCACTCGTAGCAGGACGTTTAGGTCCTATTGTCAGGTGCATGTTCTTTATTGGAATCAGTATCCAAGTCCTACTTCTCAGGCATTTCAATCAGTTCCCTGGTAACTTTGGTTTAATTGTTTACTTGAAATTGTTGTGGATTTTCTGTACATTCATAATAGGCATGATTTATAGTCAGACTTGAGCAGGAAATGTTATTTCTTGTAAGTTGTAATATCAAATTCTTTTACGTGCCTTAAGTTGGGATTTATTAGGAATTGGTGTTATGTTATTGTTTGCAGTATAAAATTTGTACTTGTTTGTTCCTATTGACACGTGGATCAATCACAACATGACATGTGCCAAAGTCAATGTTAGACTCCACTAATTACACATATGAAAGGGGTTTAGTTTAACTGCGTATGAGGGCCTACATGGTGCAACAGTTACGAGGATATATCATGGACTAACTGGGTGGATGGCAGAAAGGGTCATTGCTAGAATACAGAGTTTGACTTGTCGATGTGAAGCCCAGAATGTGGAGGGACAGTTGGAAATATAATAGTAAGGTGGTTCGACAGGAGAATTTCAACAGTTTGTTGACCACATCAATTTCTATCGACAGGTGGACCCCTATTGGTGCATTATTGTCACTGCTATTTGTTTGTTCTGTGGGTTATATTTTTTCTTTGTTTTGGAGAAAATTATGACATTAAAAAACAAAGCCACAAAGAAAGATATTGCTCAATCACATCGAATTTGTACAAATTCAAGTGTAACTGCTTCGATTTATTCATGACATGCATTACATCAGCCCATTCAAACACGTACCCATAATTTCACTAATCGATAGAGTTGCCACATCCAACTTATGCACAACTTGGTAATTACTTACAGGCCATGATAAAAGCAAACAAACATTAGTACTGTCCTTCATTTGTTCCAGTCCCAAACATCCGAATTATGTCTACAATCAATATGCGTGGAAAATTAGTATTATCACAGCTGCGACCTCAAAATTGTCGCAACAAGCTGATTTACTCATCTTCACATAGTACTTGTACTACAAACAAATTAGTGATCCATCTTTACATCATTGTTCCTGAACATCGGGAGGACTCATATTTACACCCATCTGCAAAACAATTACTACAAAAAAAGTGAACTGTGGTTGGCCATCCAAATTACTGTCGTACTGACAGCCCATTCCCCATCACTGCCCTATTTGTTGTGATTGCAATCAATCATGCACGAAAGATACTCGCTGATCTTTGAATTATTCACATCCATAAGGAAGTCAAGCAATAACTTACGACGCACAGAAGGATGAAACTCCATAGAGAAAGCGAATAACAAAAATCAGGTACAGTTACAGTTGTAGGAAATAAAAAGATTTCTTTCACAATTGGAAATGAAGCGGTAGAATATACCTTGTGTGGATCGCTAGGTATATTAGGCCGATGTATGTACTTAATCACAAACATCCTACAGTCGAAAGTGCTACAAATGAAATGTAACATTAAATTTCTCATAAATATAAGTAGGTTCGTTAAATGACGCATTCAGGAGTCAAATAAATGTGACGTAGGGTTTGTGGATTACTCATCCAGTTGTTGTAACGACCTTTTGTCTAACATGCAGATGGCAAAGCTATGCATGTTTTGACCATATTATTTCCAAATTGTAGTTGCAGTATGGCATGCATTGTTTGAACTTGTTGTAGAAGGAGATGGTTGGTTTATGTAAAGGATGTCACAGTTTGGAAGTAGTTTTGTCAAATTCAGCAGGACATACCAACATTTTTGCCACATTAAGCTTGTTGCTGTCTAGTGTGGTGGATGCCAATGAATCAAATAGGTACGCCACATGGTCTACCATATCTATTTGTACGTACAACCAATATACTTCTCTATAATTGAAAAGCATGTAAATCTACACATAAACACAAGTGAAGACATTGTTTAGAGGGCATGCGAACATCTACTCACTTTCATATTTACATTGACATTCATATTAATGGGATCGACATTTATATTAATGGGATCGACATTCATATTACCGATATTCATATTAAATCTGCTCACTTTAATACAATGGACATTTATATTACGAAGATGCATCAAACACACCAGTATAACCTTGATATTGAGGTTAAAAAAATTTATATTACCTTTTCAAATATTAAGAAGTTTACCGACATTTAATTTGTTGATTAAATTACTGCTTGTGAAAATGGTTCAGGTTAACGAAAAATTTACTATGATTTGGATTGAAGGAAATCTAAATATTAAGATTTCAATTACGACATGGTAAGTACTCAGCTATAATGTTTGTAGCAGGCTAAAACTACAGGCTTTTATTATCACTCTAGCAGTGAGTTGCTCCCTCCAATTATGGGTATGGGTTTTCCTTAAATATAACCTTAATATTGGGGTTAAAAAAATAGCTTTTTCAACATCTATCTTTTGTTGAGCAGTGTCTGTCCTTCAGCTGAACATGGTTAGGCATTTCTTAAGTTACGAAATTTGGTATGTAATTGTTTGGACGAACTTGTGTTCATGAACCTGTCGATAGGTGGACTAGTGAAAGAATGACACATGATGGACTGAAAGTGAAATATTACCAAAGTAATCTAAAGGATAGATGGCATGAACTGCGTGGTTATGTTTAAAAAATGGTGCAACCAACTCTGAACCACTTATTGGCCAAGTGTTGTGGTTCAATGGCCCACTTGGAAAGGATCGTGATTGTGTTAAGTGGACAATTTTCTGTTGAACTTTAGCTCATAATAATGATGAACATGTAGCAGCATGGTGGAAAGGAAAGTCGATAGGGACAACTGAATATTTGGCAGAGTTTGAAGATTCAAAGTTAGTGGGCAGTTATAGTGAGTGGCTAAGTGTTGTGGTTCAGTGGCCTACTTGGAAAGGATCGTGCTTGTGATAAGTGGACAATGTTCTGTCGATTTTGTCTCATAATGATAAGGGACATGTGCCAGCATAGTGGAAAGGAAGATCGACAAGGTAGATTTAATATTTGGCAGAGTTGGAAGATTTAAAGTCAGGGGGCAATTACAGTGGTAGTTATGTAGTAGAAGTGTGAGATCATGCAATAATGGGCCACAAAAGGAGTATATGGATATCAAAACCCACGATGTGGGCTGAAGATAGGACATCATCATCAACAACACAAGTTAAGACGTTTATAATTCTTGCATAATTTAGGAGTAGCTTTATCATTAAACGAACAGGTTCTTTTGAAAACTATATCGTTCAAACCCATGATGTTCTTCTGTTTTGTATGGCAGATCTTCAACTTGTACATTCCTTCAATGTTTCATGGTATCAAACCATGTCCAACCAAGATCCTTTTGCTATTCTTTGAAGCCCAACTTGTTGAAGGAAGCAAAAGGTGCTTAGTTTTCTTCTTATGTATCGGACCATTGAGCTTACCATCATCGTAAGTAGATTCTTCCAAGTACCATCATTGGTGTGGCAGAGGATTATATGGGCAACATTAAGTTCAACCTGCTTTAAGCACATGCCCACTTTCGCACTCATAATCAGCTGACGATATAAATATTGCACTCAATCAAATGCAAAGAAACATATTCGAGTTTCTTGTTTTGTTTTGAAATCGGTTCCTAGTCATACATGTATAGTCATACACGTACACGTATTGTACTATTAAAACAACATGTATCGTTGTTTCATACTTGGATTGTCTATGCAGTGGCTTGTACAAGCAGTTCACCCGTGACAGGACTTTCAGGTCCTGTCGTCAAGTGCGTGTTCTTCATTGGAATTAGTATCCAAGTCCTACTTCTCAGGCATTTCAATTAGTTTGAATCAATTCCCTGGTAACTTTGATTTAATTGTTTACTTGAAATTGTTGTGACTTTTCTATCCATTCATAATAAGTATGATTTATAGTCAAACTTGAGCATGAAATTTTATTTCTTGTAAGTTGTAATACCAAACTTCTTTAAGTGCTTTAAGTTGGGATTGATTAGGAAATGGTGTTATATTATTGTTTGCAGTGTAAAATTTGTACTTGTTTGTTCCTGTCGACACGTGGATCAACCACAACATGACATGTGCCAAAGTCAATGTCAGAGTCTATCAATTACACATACGAAAGGGGTTTAGTTTAACTGCATGTGAGGGCCCACATGGTGCAGCAGTTATGAGGAAATGACATGGACTAACTGGGTGGATGGTAGAAACGGTCATTGCTAGAATACAGAGTTTGACCTGTCGATGTGAAGCCTAGAATGTGGAGGGATAGTTGGAAACATAATAGTAAGATGGTTCGACAGGAAAATTTCAACAGTTTGTTGATCACATCAATTCCTGTCAACAAGTGGACCTCTGTTGGTGCATTTTTATCACAACTATTTATTTGTTTTGTGGTTTGTTTTTTTGCTTTGTTTTGGAGAAAATTATGGCATTCAAAAACAAAGACACAAATAAAGACATCACTCAGTCACATCAGATTTGTACAAATTCAAGTGTAATTGTTTTGATTTATTCATGACATAAGGTTACATCAGCCCATCCAAACACATACCCATAACTCCACTGATCGATAGAGTTGCTACATCCAACTTATGCACAATTTGTTAATTACTTACAGGCCATGATAAAAGCGAACAAACATTAGTACTGTCCTTCGTTTGTTCTAGTCCCAAACATCCGAATTATGTGTACAATCAACATGCGTGAAAAATTAGTATTATCGCAGTTGTGACCTCAAAATTGTCACAATAGGCTGATTCACTCATCTTCACATAGTACTTGTACTACAAACAAATTAATGATCCATCTTTACATCATTGTTCTTAAACATCGAGAGGACTCATATTTACACCCCTCTGCAAAACAATTACTGCAAAACAATTACTACAAAAAGAGTGAACTATGGTTGGCCATCCAAATTACTGTCATACTGGCAACCCATTTCCCATCACTACCCTATTTGTTATAATTGCAATCAATCATGCACGAAAGATAGTCGCCGATCTTTGAATAATTCACATCCATAAGGAAGTCAAGCAACAACTTACAGCACACAGAATGATGAAACTTTGTAGAGAAAGTGAATAACAGAAATCAAGTACAGTTACAGTTATAGGAAATAAAAGGATTTCTTTCACAATTGGAAATGAAACGGTAGAATATACCTTGTGTGTATCGCTGGATATATCAAGCCGCTGCATGTACTTGATCACAAACATCCCACAGTCGAAAGTGTTACAAGTGAAATGTAACATT
Source organism: Camellia lanceoleosa (assembly GCA_025200525.1). Classification (NCBI taxonomy): domain Eukaryota; kingdom Viridiplantae; phylum Streptophyta; class Magnoliopsida; order Ericales; family Theaceae; genus Camellia; species Camellia lanceoleosa. The sequence goes on along the minus strand of CM045767.1, from coordinate 75,958,974 downwards.
AAATTTCTCATAAATATAAGTAGGTTCGTTAAATGAGTCATTCAGGAGTCAAATAAATGTGACACAGGGTTTGTGGATTACTCGTCTAGTTGTTGTAATGGCCTTTTGTCTAACATGCGGACGTCAAAGCTACGCACGTCTTGACCATATTCATTTTCAAACTGTAGTTGCAGTAAGGCATGCATTGTTTGAACCTGTTGCAGAAGGAGATGGTTGGTTTATGTAAAGGATGTCATGGTTAGGAAGTAGTTTTGTCAAATTCAGCAGGACATACCAACATTTTTGCCATGTTAAGCTTGTTGTTGTTTAGTGTGGCAGATGCCAATGAGTCAAATAGGTACGTCACACGGTCTACCACATCTATTTGTACACACAACCAATGTACTCCTCTATAATTGAAAGGCATGTAAATCTACACATAAACACAAGTGAAGACATTGTTTAGAGGGTATGCGAACATCCACTCACTTTCATATTTACATTGACATTTATATTAATGGGATCGACATTCATATTATCGACATTCATATTAATCTACTCATTTTAATGGGATGGGCATTTATATTACCTTATCGCACGCATCAAGCACACCAGTATATCTGTCACGTCCAAAATACGATTTGACGATATTTTCATGATTCAAAGGTTGAGTATTTTTATTTAGTATCAAAGTCTACATGTTTAGTATGTAAAGGTCATTTAGCCAAACATTTCTGAAAATATGTCATCTTCAATACACAACTAACCTAAAACACTTACTTACTGATAGATATACTGGAAAAAACCAGGCAGTATGCCTCCCGTCTAGTCAATTGAACTGGGACCAAGTTTATTGGCTGGAACATTGTAAGAGATGAGGCAACTTAAGAAATAAGGTTTGCAATTTGTTTAAATCTAATACGAAAGAACAATGTCCCTACAGGGAAATCTCCATCATGCACATATAGTAAAAAGAACATTTTTAGATGCCAACACTTATAGTATCGGATAGCCATGCCCCTAGTTTAAGCGTGTGCATATCACGTCGGGTGGCACATTCGCATGGCATTCCATGAAGATTCATAGACTAGACAATGTCCCTACAGGGAAGAAGCATCCGTAGAAAATCGAACTTATTTGACAAATACTACGGAACAGGTTAATTGTAAGTAGTAAACTGAACTGTACCTTTCATTTTTTCTGTCGTCAAGTACATAGTCAACAAGTTTGTCTTCGTCTGCCAATAATACCTCTATGCTCTTCAGTACCATCAACTCCTTCTATTAATATAAACAATCAACTAATATCAACTCCTCCTATTAATATAAACAATAAACTAACTGAACACAGTTCGCAAAATAAATTTATAAAATACATAACACATTCTTGCGCATCTAAAATTAGTGAAGTGATGTCTAACCTCTAAACGGAACCGTTTGTCCAACTTGTGCAGTTTGGACAAAACTTTGTCACAAATTTGTAAGACAATTGTACAACATTTGTTAGTGCAAACTTGCACTAAAATGACAACTATTAAAATACAACACAAATAATGGTTTAATTATGATCAATAATGCTGTCGGCATCAATTCGTAATGAAACATACAAAAGGTGAAATGATGTGGTGACTTGGGAATTTTTCTACAGTAAGTCGAGTACTTATTTTGCTAATGTTGCATGAATGCATATCCCTTACGTCTGTGGCTTCAACTCCTCTTCCTCTGCCATTTCATCTGCCTGTTACAATTCCTCTCGCTCCCAATGTTTGGGCAATCTTACTAGGAGAAATATGCACTTTATTTTCTTCTCCTCATATTGAAGGCAAGGTTTGTGAATCATCAAAGGAAGATACACTCTCTTTCGCCATGTTCTTGATGGCTGGAAACTGAATCGAAAGAGATTTGGTTTATTCACTTGCGTGTGTTTCCTTCAAGGCAAGGCCACGGTTGTTGTGCGTGTCCCTAACTTCTTGGATGGTATGCAAATGTCCATCATGCATATCAATTATCTCATTTGACAACATTCCATTTACATTATTTTCCTCGTGATCCACCCCTTGTAAATCTTGAAGATTATACTCTATTGGGTTAGCGTAATAATTTGGGTAGACCATGCCACTGTCATGTAACTTGACTCCTACGCTAAGGTCGACACCCTTTTCCTCCGTGCGAGGCAATTGTGCTGTTTTCGATAAACCTTTCAGCACTTGCTGCATCATTTGCTTGATTTTAGCAATATGTGTCTGTTCATTAAACAGTTATTTTTCAGACAATATAGCTGCAACTAGCTGGTTTAGCATTTCCTCTAGTTCACCAATGTTGGAGGATATGTTAATGTTACAATTTCTTTCAGTCGACTCCACCTAATCAAACAAACACATACATTAACTTAGTACAATATTTCATCTTCCAGTAACCCCCTTGAACTATGTCAAGCATATGTATTGATTGCTTTTGCTTACCTTTGCATTGTCAACAACTTCCTTCCCTCGAAAATTGAGCAACATCTCCCTTATTTCCACATTGTTGTGAAGCACTTGCTTCATAGTTTCCTTCAGTTCACCAATGTCGGACTCAACGTTGCTCCTATGAACTTCATCAAACTCTAGTTTCTGTTTGTTATGGATATGGTGTGCGTTGATTGCGTCATCATTGTCGTTGTTTTCCTCCATTGTGGTATGAAACTCCATCTAACATAGTTGTCAAATCGGGATTCAAATCATGAATGAAAATGGTATTGTACTGAATTGTGAATCGATCTGAACTGTGAATCGTAAAGTTTCAGTCAGCTTTCTTAAATTACACACAGCATGTATGTACATACTTACATATTAAATATATCTTGTAAAAATTAATTTCTTTGTCTAAAATGAACAAAAATATTGTTGTAAATGATGATCATCTGGTGTGGATAAAAACTTCACACTGGATCCCATGTTTACCACTTAACTTTTTTCCCATTTAGATAAAGAAAGACAAACTTTCAATTACAAACTAACTAACAACAAGTGAACGACAATGTTTTGACCTTTTTACATGGTTAAAAAATTAAAATTTTTATACTTTTTCAAAAATTTGATTTGATAGCTTAAAAAAGTTCATTTCATAAATGCAAGTAGTATATAAAATTGAATATGTAAGGCTACAATATTGTAAAGGGGTAAAGTTCATGTTTTTCTCGCAAAAGTTTGAGTATTTGAGAGTAAATAGGGAGAGAGAAAATGAAAATATGGCATACGGTAATCCTAAATTCTGAAATACCTTAAAAAGGTCGTGTCAGCCCTTGTTAAACAATAAAAAACCTAAACAGATAGCCAAACATCAATTTTACCAAGTCGAATGAATTGATGATTCACCAATTCGGCTCACCGATTCAACTACGATTCACATTTTTTTTTTGATTCACACAACCTGTTCAAATCAATTTCCTACGGAATCGATTTGAATCATATGCTTGGAATCGCGAATTGTACAATCCCAATAACAGACCCACCTAATCATAGGAATACAAATGAAGTCTGTCATTATTTGCATAACACAGGTGGGGTATTGCTGTTAAATGTGCGTAACGAATGGGTTGATTACCTCATGTTGCTCTAACATTTTCTTTCTTCCCATACGTCGCCGCGTCTCCCGTATTTTAGCATCACCCCAATCATTTAGCCGAAGGATGGAGCGTGTAGTAGCCGACATACTATTACAGGGATGCGAAAAACGATCCAAGTAAAATAACTACATTATAAGGGGGACAGGATAATTAGTTTACATTTTCGAACAAAATAATCTATATTCCTTAAGAATGCAAAGTGAAGAAATTATGATGTGATAAAATTATTGATGCCATAAAAGTTTGCATTTGACAATGGTATTGTAGCTATGTTTTACACATTTTTTTCCTACGAACGAAGGACTTTATTGATGCATACAACTTACAACACAATCATATCTATGTGTTTCTGTGTCTTAATGGCAGAATCCCCATGCACCTTTCTGGTTAAAAAGATAAGCTCTTTCTGGTTAAAAAATGTGGCTCGTGCAAATATTTCTGTTTCTGTTTCTGTTGTTCAATAACAGGTAACTTTGTATTTTGTAACGACTGCCAATTTATTGAACCATATGGACATCAATGGATGAAGTATGTAATCGGCATGGTACAAACAAATAACGGTCGATTATGTTACCATTAGAAGGAAAACACATCCAGCTATCTCGCGCTGACCTTTCATCTTATACTTTCGAACACCTTTCACAAGGAATTGCAATGTCAACTTTGCCCAATTACATGCCTGCATACCGTTCACGTCCTTCACAACATGAATGAACGACAGACTCAAGACGGTCATTGTGGTAAGACATAATGATATGCAGACTTGCATTTTACTCTGCAATGTTATTAACGTGAACATTAATACAAAAATAGAACCAACAATGTGTCGATAGTAGGTCCTCTCCAAATGCAGTTATCAAAACATTAAGGCCTCGTTTGGGAAGCGGCCGGTTTAGCCAAAAAGCCAAAAAGTTACTAAAAAACCAAAAAGCCAACAACCCATATCAAAAAGTCAAAGATTCTCTTTTCTCTTTACTTTTTGCACATCTTTTCGTAAAAAGCCAAAAAATCATCCCAAACATACTAGTTTTTTTTAGCTCATATTTTAGCCAAATAGCCAAAAAGTTACTAAATTAGCTTGTTCCCAAACGAGGCCTAAGTACGTAATTACCTTTGCAGATTTCGGTGCACGTGCAACTTCTTTGCCCAGTTCCTTGGCACTTGCCTTAGTCCTGTCTTGAAACCTCTTCTTCTCATCATAGGGGAGTTCTTTCCACTTTTCTCCAATATCCTTTCTGCTCTGTAAGTGTTACACCAAAGTAACGCACATACAGGACAAATAACAACTAGAAGTCAAAAATAATTGTCACTACAAGTTGTATCACTCGCAATGTGTGTGCATTTTGTGGTATTTAGATATGATTGTACATACAAATAACAATTTCGCACATAATTGAAATAAAAACGTCCATGTCCGAAACTATATGATACAACTATGTGTAATCATATGTAAATACCACAAAATACACACACATTAAGTAGTAATACAATTTATAGTGACAATTATTTTGGACTTATAGTTGTTATTTGTCTGTATAAAAGGCCACTTTGGTATAACACTTACAGAGCAGAAAGGATATTGGGGAAAGATGGAAGGAACTCCCCTGTGATGAGAAGAAGAGGTTTCAGGACATAGCTAAGACAAGTGCCAAGGAACTGGGCAAAGAAGTTGCACGTGTAATGAAATCTGCAAAGGTAATTATGTACTTAATGTTTTGGTAACTATATTTGGAGAGGACTTGTTATCGACACATTGTTGGTTCTATTTTTGTATTAATGTTCACGTTAATAAGATTGTAGAGTAAAATGCAAGTCTACATATCATTGAAGTCAATTGTTGATATCATTAATCGGTGTAACGAAGCACATAAGTAGGCAATCATTGATATTGGGTTCGGTGGCCTCCTGGGGATAAAGTGTACTCGTATAGATCACAACTTGTGCCAATGGTTGGTACAGAACTTTAATCCTGACATTAGTTCATTGAATGTTCATGGGCGTCACCTCAGACTCACCTTTGAGGAAGTTCATGTTTAATTGGGTATACGGTCAGAAGGCTATGATGTGCAGTTGACTGGTTCAATAGGCGCATATCTCAATATCTACGAAGAGGTTGGAGTTGTTAAGGGAGTCATTCCTTTGAACCAGTTGAGACTTCATCTGACTACAACTGATGGTGTAGACAATGAGTTTTGGTGAAAATTTGCATTGTACGTGTTGTGGGCCATGTTGTGTTCTACCACAATGACCCCCTTGAGTCTGTTGTTCATTTATGGCGTGAAGGACGTGAACGGTATGCGGTCATGTAATTGGGCAAAGTTGACACTGCAACTCCTTGTGAAAGGTGTTCGGAAGTATAAGATGAAAGGTCAGCGCGAGGCAACTGGATGTGTTTTTCTTTTAATGGTAACATAATCGACCGTTGTTTATTTGTATCATGCCGATTACATATTTCATCCATTGCTGTCCACATGGTTTGATAAATTGGTAGTCGTTGCAAAATACAAAGTAACCTGTTATTGAACAACAATAACAGAAATACTTGTACATGCCACATTTTTTAACTAGAAAGAGCTTATCTTTTTAACCAGAAAGGTGCATGGGGATTCTGCCATTGAGACACAGAAACACAGATATGATTGTGTTGTAAGTTGTATGCATCAATAAAGTCCTTCGTTCGCAGGAAAAAAAGATGTAAAACATAGCTTCCTTACCATTGTCAAGTGCAAACTTCTATGGTATCAATAATTTTTTCAAATCACAATTTCCTCACTTTGCATTCTTAAGGAATACAGATTATTTTGCTCGAAAATGTAAACTAATTATCTTATCCCCCTTATAATGCAGCTATTTTACTTGGATTGTTTTTCGCCTCCCTGTAAGAGTACGTTGGCCAATACGCACTCCATCTCTCGGCTAAATGATTGGGGTGATGTCGAAATACGAGAGACGTGGCGACGTATGGAAAGGAAGCAAATGTTCAAGCAACATGAGATAATTAACCCATTCGTTGTGCACATTTGACAACATTGCCCTACCTGTGTCATGCAAACAATGACAGACTTCATTTGTGTTCCTATGATTAGGTGGGTTTGTTATTGGGATCGTACGATTCGCGATTCCGAACATATGATTCAAATCAATTTCGTGGGAAATCGTTTTGAATAGGTTGTGTGAATAAAAAAAAGCTGTGAATTGTAGCTGAATCGGTGAGCCGAATTGGTGAATCGTCAATTATTTTGACTTGGTAAAATTGATGTTTGGCTATCTGTTTAGGTTTTTTATTGTTCAACCAGGGTTGACATGACCTTTTTAAGGTATTTCAGAATTTAGGATTACCGTATGCCATATTTTTACTTTCTCTCTCCTTATTTACTCTCAAATAGTCAAATTTTTGCGGGAAAAACATGAACTTCCCCTCTTTACAATATTGTAGCCTTGCATATTCAATTTTATGTACTACTTGCATTTATGAAATGAATTTTTTGAAGCCAACAAGTCAGATTTTTGAAAAAGTTTGAAGATTTTAATTTTTTAACCTTGTAAAAAGGTCAAAACATTATCTTTCACTTATTGTTGTTACTTTGTAATTGAAAGTTTATCTTTCTTTATCTAAATGAGACAAGGTCAAGTGGTAAACATAGGATCCAGTGTGAAGATTTTATTCACACTAGATGATCATCATTTACAATAATATTTTTGTTCATTTCAAACAAAGAAATTAATTTTTATTAGATATATTTAATATGTAAGTGTGTGCATATATGCTGTATGTAATTTAAGAAAGCTGACCGAAACTTTACGATTCACAGTTTAGATCGATTCACGATTCAGTACAATACCATTTTCATTCATGATTCGAATCCCGATTTGACACTATGTTAGGTGGAGCATAATACCACAATGGAGGAAAGCAACGACAATGATGACACAATCGACGCACACCATGTCCGTAACAAATAGAAACCAGAGTTTGATGAAGTTTGTATGAGCAATGTTGAGTCCGACATTGGTGAATTGAAGGAAATGATGAAGCAAGTGCTTCACAACAATGCAGAAATAAGGGAGATGTTGTTTATTTTCCGAGGGAAAGAAGTTGTTGACATTGCAAAGGTAAGCAAAAGCAATCAGCACACATGCTTGACATAGTTTAAGGGGGTTACTTGAAGATGAAATGTCGTACTAAGTTAATGTATGTTTTTGGCTGATTAGATGGAGTCGACTGAAAGAAATTATAACATTAACATATCCTCCAGCATTGGTGAACTGAAGGAAATGCTGAACCAACTAGTTACAGCTATATTGTCTGGGAAACAATCGTTTAATGAACAGACACATATTCTTGAAATCAAGCAAATGATGCAGCAAGTGCTGGAAGGTTTATCGAAAACAGCACAATTTCCTCGCGTAGAGGAAAACGGTGTCGACCCTAGTGTAAGAGTCAAGTTGCATGACGGTGGCGTGGTCTTCCCTAATTATTACATTAACCCAATAGAGGGTAATCTTCAAGATTTACAGAGGTGGATCGCAAGGAAAATAATGTGAATGGAATGTTGTCATATGAGATAATTGATATGCATGATGGACATTTGCGTACCGTCAAAGAAGTTGGGGACATGCACAACAACCGTGGCTTTGCCTTGGAGGAAACATACGCAAGCAAAGAAACCAAATCTCTTTCGGTTTAGTTTTTGGCCATCAAGAACGTGGCTAAAGAGAGTGCATCTTCCTTTGATGATTTGCAAACGTTGCCTCAAATACGAGGAGAACCAGACAAAGTGCATACTTCTCCTAGTAAGATTGCCCAAACATTGGGAGTGGGAGGAATTGTAATAGTTAAAGGAAAGGGAAGAGGGAAAGGAAAATGAAGAGGAAGAGGAAGAGGAAGAGGAAGAGAAAGAGGAAGAGGAGTTGAAGCCATAAATGTAGAGGATATGCATTCATGCAACATTAGCAAAATAAGTACTCGACTTACTGTAGAAAAATTCCCAAGTCGCCACATCATTTCACCTTTCGTATGTTTCATTACAAATTGATGTCGACAGCATTATTGATCATAATTGAACCATTATTTGTGTTGTATTTTAATAGTTGTCATTTTAGTGCAAGTTTGTACTAACAAATATTGTACAATTATCTTATAGATTTCGGACAAAGTCCTGTCCAAACTGCACAAGTTGGACAAGCGGTTCCGTTTAGAGGTTAGACATCGCTTCACTAATTTTAGATGCGTAAGGATGTGTTATGTATTTTATAAATTTATTTTGTGAATTGTATTCAGTTAGTTCATTGTTTATATTAATAGGAGGAGTTGATGTTAGTTGATTGTTTATATTAATAGGAGAAGTTGATGGTACTGGAGAGCATAGAGGTTTTATCGGCGGACAAAGACAAACTTGTTGACTATGTACTTGACGATAGAAAAAATAAAAGGTACAGTTCAGTTTACTACTTGCAATTAACCTGTTCCGTAGTATTTGTCAAATAAGTTCAATTTTCTATGGATACTTCTTCCCTGTAGAGATATTGTCGGGTCTATGAATCTTCATGGAATGCCATGCGAATGTGCTACCCGACGTGACATGCGCACGCTTAAACCAAGGGCGTGGCCATCTAACAGTGTAAGTGTTGGCATCTGAAAATATTCTTTTCACTATATGTGCATGATGGAGATTTTTCTGTAGGGACATTGTTCTTTCGTATTAGATTTAAACAAATTGCAAACCTTATTTTTCAAGTTGCCTTATCTCTTACAATGTTCCAGCCAATAAACTTGGTCGCGGTTCAATTGACTAACAGACAACGGCAAGTAAACAAAGACGAGAGGCATACTGCCTAGTTCTTTCCAGTATATCTATCGGTAAGTAAGTCTTTTAGGTTGGTTGTGTATTGTAGATGACATATTTTCAGAAATGTTTGGCTGAAAGACCTTTACACACTAAACATGCAGACTTTGATACTAAATAAAAATACTCAACCTTTGAATCATGAAAATATCGTCAAATTGTATTTTGGACGTGACAAATATACTGGTATGCTTGATGCATGCGAGAAGGTAATATGAATGTCCATCACATTAAAGTGAGTAGATTTAATATGAATGTCGGTAATATGAATGTCGATCCCATTAATATGAATGTCAATGTAAATATGAAAGTGAGTAGATGTTCGCATGCCCTCTAAACAATGTCTTCACTTGTGTTTATGTGCACATTTACATGCCTTTCAATTATAGAGGAATACATTGGTTGTGCGTACAAATAGATATGGTAGACCGTGTGGCGTACCCATTTGACTCATTGGCATCTGCCACACTGGACAACAACAAGCTTAACGTGGCAAAAATGTTGGTATGTCCTGCTGAATTTGACAAAACTACTTCCAAACTGTGACATCCTTTACATAAACCAATCATCTCCTTCTGCAACAGGTTTAAACAATGCATACCTTACTGCAACTACAGTTTGAAAATGAATATGGTCAAGACGTGCGTAGCTTTGACATCCGCATGCTAGACAAAAGGTCATTACAACAATTAGACGAGTAATCCACAAACCCTGTGTCACATTTATTTGACTCCTGAATGACTCATTTAACGAACCTACTTATATTTATGAGCAATTTAATGTTACATTTCATTTGTAGCACTTTTGAGTGTGAGATGCTTGTGATCAAGTACATGCAGCTGCTTGATATACCTAGCGATCCACACAAGGTATATTCTACCGTTTCATTTCCAATTGTGAAAGAAATCCTTTTATTTCCTATAACTGTAACTGTACCTGATTTCTGTTATTCGCTTTCTCTACAAAGTTTCATCATTCTGTGTGCCGTAAGTTGTTGATTGACTTCCTTATGGATGTGAATAATTCAAAAATCGGCGAGTATCTTTCATGCATGATTGATTGCAATTACAACAAATAAGGCAGTGTGATGGGGAATGGGCTGCCAGTACGACAGTAATTTGGATGGCTAACCACAGTTCACTTTTTTTGTAGTAATTGTTTTACAAAGGAGTGTAAATATAAGTCCTCCCGATGTTTAGGAACAATGATGTAAAGATGGATCACTAATTTGTTTGTAGTACAAGTACTATATGAAGATGAGTGAATCAGCTTGTTATGGCAATTTTGAGGTTGCAGCTGCGATAATACTAATTTTCCACGCATATTGATTGCACACATAATTCGGATGTTTGGGACTAGAACAAATGAAGGACAGTACTAATGTTTGTTCTCTTTTATCATGGCCTGTAAGTAATTACCAAATTGTGCATAAGTTGGATGTAACAACTCTATCGATCAGTGGAATTATGGGTATGTGTTTGGGTGGGCTCATGTAACCTTATGTCATGAATAAATCAAAAGAGTTACACTTGGATTTGTACAAATCCGATGTGACTGAGCGAAGTCTTTATTTGTGTCTTTGTTTTTGAAGGCCATAATTTTCTCCAAAACAAAGCAAAAAAAAAAATCACAAAACAAACAAATCGCAGTGATAAGAATGCACCAAGAGGTGTCCACCTGTCGACAGGAATTGATGTGGTCAACAAACTGCTAAAATTCTCTTGTCGAACCACCTTACTATTATGTTTCCAACTGTCCCTCCACATTCTGGGTTTCACATCGACAGGTCAAACTCTGTATTTTGACAATGACCCTTTCTGCCATCCACCCAGTTAGTCCATGTCATTTCCTCGTAACTGCTGCACCATGTTGGCCCTCACATGCAAAGCATAAGTATGCTAATTGAAACGTGCCCTAAACTAACCATCGAAAGCTGATAAGTAAAAGGGAGAAAGAAATGGAGTTGGAAGACATGCATCACACACACGCACACTTATTACAAAATTCGCCCTCTCGACGGAGGGTTCGAATAATAAGCTAACTAGTTAATCTAAGCTAATTAAACTAATTATTACAAAACGAAGCTAATTAACTAATAAGTTAACTAATTAGGTATTACAACACAAATTGATTAGTTAAACACATTAACTAATTAAGTGCAAAACCGAATAGTTATCTAGCTAAACAAAGCAGTTAAAAGGAGCCTCGGGGCGAGAAGTGCATGCATGCTCGGTCGCCTCGTTCGGAAATCCATTACTATGCCCCAACTTGCCTCTGTTTGCATTTGATTTCAGAAAGCTGTACAAACCTCCAGATAACTTCTACTCCAACATGGAGACCTCCAGGAGGGCTGCCGACCATAAAACGATGGTGTAGACCACCTGTAGGCCACCTAGGCATGCTGCAAACTAGAAAATTCTGCCAAGCTCCAATTTGCTGCAACAGAGAACAAAAAGGGGCATAGTAGTGTATTTGCAAGGTATGTGTGCACAACTACTCTCCCTATCATTTCTTAAGCTCAAAGGAGTGCGGTTCTCGACTCTCGGGCCACCAACCGAGCATCGCAATGCACGATGGCCGAGAAGCCAAGTTTGCACAATCCAATGTCAATGAATGCACAAATAACACATAAGGGCCTTAACCTCTATCATGCATGATCAAAGGGTCGGCGACCGAGAAATGAGGCATGTTTCATCACTTCAAGTATGAAACATCTCTCGTTTCTCGTGTTTGGATTAACGTTCAATCCAAACACAATGCAATGCAACAACATTCCAAACAATCATGCAAACAACATAAGCATGTCAAAACAAAGACCTCAAGCATGAAAGCTAGTGAAGGATGCAACACAAGGGCTATGTAATGCAATGCTCAATGGACCAAACCAGCCCCAAATAGACCTCATGCATGCCAAGATAATGGCAAAAATGCTTTGAAATGCTAGCATTGAACGCAATAAAATGCATGCTCATGCATTGGCCTATCAACTGGGCATAAGAGCACAACTCTCAAACATGATTAAGAAGTGACAAACATGGAAGTGTGACAACACTATATGCTTTGAAATCAGGTGTGAAACGATGCCAAATCATCTAAACAACACAAGCATAGCATGCTAGAAGGCCTAAGGCACAAGGCTATCAAAAAGGGACTACACAAGAGGCATGCAATACATGGCACAAATGATAAAACCAGCCATAGACAGAGCTCAATTAGGTCAAAACAAAGGCAAAACATGCTGAGATGGGAGCTCAAAAGTCTAGGCATGCATGCATACAAGTTAGGCCATAAGCGAGGTACAAATGCACAACTCTTAAAAGCACTCAAAGAGTGAAAGAAGTGAGAATATGGCAATGCTATATGCTCTGAAATATCATGTTAAATGATGCCAAATCATGCACATGTCACAAATGAAGCATGCTAAGAGGCTCAAAGCTTAAAACTAGCATAGACACTTGCACTATAGCTATATAATACATGAACCATATGGTCAAGACAACCCAAAACAGTCTTACAACATGTCAAAACAATGCTAAAACATGTATGAAGTATAGCCAAAACAAGCTAGCATAAAGGCATGAAACATGGAGCATGCTAGGCCAACAAAGAGGATTACACTACATCTACCAACACCAAGCATGAGATGACTTTACCAACAAAAATCAGAGTTGTATCATGGCAAAATAAGACCAAAAATACACTGAGATGACAACCCAAAAGCTTAGGCAAGATGTCATACATACTGGCTCATGAACGAGGCATAAAGGCACAACTCTTAAACACAATGAAAGAGTGGCATGCATGAGAGGATGATAGAGAAATATGCTCTGAAATCATGTGTGAAATGATGCCAAATCATGTAAATTGCCCAAGTAATGCATGCTAGTGACTTGGAAACTCAATGCTAGTGAGCTAGAATGCACTATGACTATACGAAACAAGGCATGTATGACCAAAAACAACATAAAATAGAGCTTAAGCATGGTAAAACATGAGTAAAAGCTTGCTGGAGTGGAGCCAAAAACATGCTAGAAAGATGAGCTAAAGCATGATGTATGTTGGGCTAGATTGCAAGATTACACTACAAGTGTAAAATGCATGCATGAGGTAACCAAATCAAGCCAAAATAGAGGTATTCCATGATGAAATAAGGCCTGAGACATGCTAAGATGGAGCCAAAACAAGCTTAATAAGCATGCTACTTTGATAAGCCATCAAGGCAAGCAACCAAGACACAAGGAGAGGGGATGACCCCCTCCTATTTAGGACCTCAAAACACACTTTCCACCACTGAAATTCCTCTGAGTTTCAGTGGTGAGAAGGCCAAAAGGAGGTGGTCCCAATAGCTTAAAAGGATAGCTCAAAGCAAGGCAAAATAAGGCACAAAAGGGGGTAGACCACCCCCAACACCAACAAAGCTTTAAACAAACATTTCAAACACTTGAAAATGAAACTTTTTGCAGTTGAAAGTTAAGCCTAAAACATCATGCAAATAGGGCCAAAGACTTAATAAAAAACAAAGCTTTAAGGGGCTAGAAACTCACCCTTGAAGAACAACTTCAAAACAGCAACTCCAACAGTTTTTTTGAGCTAAAACCAATCCAAAAACACCAAAATCAGCTTCAAGGTGCCTCAGCTCCAAAGCAAAGGTGTTTGAGTAGGTGTTTGTGTGCAAAAATGTGAAGAAACTACACTTTTAAGCACAAATATGGAACAAAAGAGAAATATAGAGATAGATATATCTATAGCTCTAAGCAAAATTTATGAACCTAGAGAACGGAGAGAGGGCCTCCCTTTTATAGAAAAACATGCATCAAGCTTGTTGAACAAGCTAGGAGCTCCAAGCAACCCTCCATACACGTATATGGAGGATGCTTTCTGTACCCAATAGCTGGCAAGAAAATATCTGTAGAAAGATGCAGAAAAGGTGCTGACCAGTTGAGGCTGTCGACCAGCTACTTGCACTGGTCGGCCGACCAGAAAAAGTGGTCTGCAGGAAGAGAAAGTGGTCGGCAAGGGGGATGAGTGGTCTACACAAAGAAAGCAAGGTGGTGGCATGGCTGCCGACCACTTTTGGTGGTTCACAGACCACCAAGACCAGCTGGCCGACCAAAAAACTGGCTGGTAGGGAAGAAAAGTGGTCTATAGGGGGAGAAACTGGTCTACACTCCTTATTCCACCCTCCAAGCAAGGAAAACAAGGTTTGGTTCAAAACCAAACCAAAAAGGAAGCAAGGCAGAAGTCCGCAGGACAAGGCATGCAGCCAAAAGCCCCGAAAACTAGTCTACGGGCACAAAAAGTAGTCTACGACTACAAAAGGTGGTCTACGGCCACAAAAAGTGGTCTACAAATCTCTGTTTCCTTCGAGGCAAAGGAAACAAGGCGTGGTCCAAAAACTAGGCTAAGAGGAGAATGTTAAGAGGTCCCGAGACAAAGCGCTCGGCTGAGGGCTTCGGAAATCGGAAACTAGCCTACAAGAGGGAAAAGTAGTCTACGACTACAAAAAGTGGCCTACAAGCCTCTCTCTCTCTCTCTCTCCAGGCAAGGTCAACAAGGCATGGACCACAAACCAAGCCAAAACACAAAGAGTTTAGAGGCCCGGAGGCAAGGCACTCAGTCGAAAACTCCGGAAACTCAAAACGAGCACAAACATGCGCGATCATCGAGCACTCAATCGATGATTTCTGAGTCTTAAGATCGGTAAAAAATGGGGTGTCTGCACATGTCCCTCGTTATTATGAGCTAAAGTTCAACAGAAAATTGTCCACTTAACACAATCACGATCCTTTCCAAGTGGGCCATTGAACCACAACACTTGGCCAATAAGTGGTTCAGAGTTGGTTGCACCATTTTTTGAACATAACCACGCAGTTCATGACATCTATCCTTTAGATTGCTTTGGTAATATTTCACTTTCAGTCCATTATGTGTCATTCTTTCACTAGTCCACTTGTCGACAGGTTCATGAACACAAGTTCGTCCAAACAATTACACACCAAATTTCGTAACTTAAGAAATGCCTAACCATGTTCAGCTAAAGGGCAGACACTGCTCAACAAAAGATAGATGTTGAAAAAGCTATTTTTTAAACCCCAATATTAAGGTTTTATTTAAGGAAAATCCATACCCATAACTGGAGGGGGCAACTCACCGCTAGAGTGATAATAAAAGCCTACAGTTTTAGCCTACTACAAACATTACAGCTGAGTACTTACCATGTCGTAATTGAAATCTTAATATTTAGATTTCCTTCAATCCAAATCATAGTAAATTTTTCGTTAACCTGAACCATTTTCACAAGCAGTAATTTAATCAACAAATTAAATGTCAGTAAACTTCTTAATATTTGAAATACCATTTTTTAATATTGTAATGACTTAAACACAATTGTTGTCCTACATTTACCACAATACACAACTTATTTATATTGAAAACAAAATATACATTTCAAGTTTATAATAATAAAAATGAAAATTGCTTTATTATTATTATTATTTTTAAGGTGACTCATATTTGAAGCTAAATTATGATTCATTTTTTTTTTTTTTTTAAAAAATTTTTGTTTGCACCTACTTTTGCTAGATCTTGTCAACAAGTGCTCCACTCAATTGAGAACACATGCCAAGTCCACAGTGGATATTTTAGTATCAAATGACAAGGGTCATCAACTACCATTGAATCTTGCATGCCACCTGACTTAGATGGTGGAACAGTTACTAGCACTAATCATGGACTTAGTGGCCAGTCTCCAAGAGGAAACATGAACGATGTAGAGATAAGTGGATACCGGTGGTACTTGTTGATACCGGGTCTGCTATCAATGTCTGCCCAGTCAGAACGGCATATGCAATCGGGTTAAAACCTGCAGACTTCATACCAACCACTCAGGTGATCAAAGCTTATGATAATACCAGTAGGGAAGTGATGGGGACTGTCAAGGTTCGCACCGTGTTGGTCCAGACAACACAACATTGAATTTCATGTCTTGGACGTTCGCAACCTTCAACTTGCTCTTGGGGCGCCGTGGTTGCACCAAGTGAAAGCGATCTCTTCCACTGCACGGATGTTGAAATACCCTCACGGGAAGGGGATTGCAATTGTTTTCGGAAATTCATCCATCCATCCGCCGCCAGAAGTGTCTACGCCAGTTTTGGAGATCGAGCACGGCACGGAGGATGTGTTCTTATCGGGGTTCACTTTGGCGGAGGCCCGGGTAGTGCAAAATATTATGGCTGTGAATGAAGGTGTGTACATTAGTGCTCAATCCGTCTACCTCATGAACAAGTTACAACATATTCCCGGGATGGGATTAGGAAGAAGCGGCAGGAAAGGAGTCGCAGCATTGGCCGAAGTGCCACACAACCCGCATACCTTTGGGCTGGGTTATCTGCCCACCAAAGAAGACTGGGTGAGGAAAGGAAAGGAAATGGCCGACAGAGCCAGAGCGAAGCAGGCTGGGAAGCCTTTTGACTTAATGCACAGGCCCATCCAGGGTACCCTGAATGGACGCTTCGTCCGGGAGGGGGAGGACTTTCCATTTTGCGACTTCCCAGAGCCATGGTTAAACGCGAAGAAGAAGCGCATACCAGGTTTCGAAATCTTCTTCGACCTGCAACTATCCGGGGATGACGTTGCCACAGAGCAGACAGACCCAACAACTGAGGCTGAGCAGAATAAAGTAGTGGATTCTGAGGGCACGGAATTGGAAATGGGGGTAGCACTGGCATGTCTCCTCTCTGATCCTCCGATCGACCAAGAGTGCTTGGGGGATAACTTCGCGGTTTCCATGATTGGGGATGAAACGGCTGCGAGCCGACCAAAGACTATCTTGGATGCATCAATCGCACCCTCTCTCACTTGGCAAGACGAGGAGGATTTTTGTCCAAAGAAGACGGGTCAGTAGTGAGCCTAATCGATTCCACCGAAGTCTTGTGAGTCGGAATCGATTCGGCTCTCAATCTGTCTGGTACTCGGGATGTTAACCTGATGCCACAAATTTGCCTGTCGGTCGTTTTTCCTTTTCATTTGAGTATGTTGTAACCAATGAATTGGACGATTTGGATATGCCTAATGAGAATGAACTATCTGTGGTTTCCAGTACTTTTCTCAGGCCCCTAATTTATTGCATTAATCTGACTTTCAAAATTTTGATCAAAACGACGAGGACGGTTCCTCCGGTTTACAACGCTTAATTGAGCAAGAGCAAGAGAGATTTGTTAAACCATTAATGGATGAAATCATTACCGTGAACATTGGTATCGAGGAGGACCCGCTACGTCCAGATCGGGTCCACGTTGTCTTCGGAGGAACGCGAGCGCTTAGTCGCTTTATTAAAAGATTTCAAAGATGTTTTCGCGTGGTCCTACGAAGACATGCCTGGAATCGATCCTGAGATTGTACAGCATCGGATCCCCCTTGACCCTGAGGCCCGACCTGTCAAGCAGAAACTCAGAAGGATCCGCCCGGATTGGGCTCTTAAGATTAAGGAAGAGGTCACCAAGCAAATCGACGCAGGCTTCCTGCTGGTATCTGAATATCCGACTTGGTTGGCCAACATTGTTCCGGTACCGAAGAAAGATGGCAGGATCCGGGTGTGTGTAGACTTCAGGGATTTGAACAGAGCTAGTCCGAAGGACGACTTTCCCTTACCGCACATCGATGAGTTGGTAGATTTCACAGCAGGGCATGCATTGCTCTCATTCATGGATGGCTTCTCAGGATACAACCAGATAGTGATGGCGCCAGAAGATAGAGAAAAGACTGCATTCACCACCCCGTGGGGGACATACTGCTACCGGGTAATGCCGTTTGGGTTGAAGAACGCTGGAGCTACTTATCAACGGGCCGCGACCACAATACTACATGATATGATCCACAAAGAGTTTGAGGTGTATGTGGACGACATGATTGTCAAGTCCAAAGAAAGAGAGGGCCACTACACCGCCTTGCACAAGTTTTTTCAAAGGATCGTGGAATTCCATGCTAAACCCTCGTAAATGTCGCTTGGTGTTACAGCGGGGAAAATGCTAGGGTTTCTGATTACACAAAGAGGCATCGAGGTCGATCCTTCCAAAATCAAGGCCATCTTAGAAATGCCACCACCAAGGACTGAAAAGGAGGTGCAAGGCTTTCTGGGTAAAGTGCAATTCATAAGACGGTTTATTTCAAAATTAACCTTGACTTGTGAACCACTTTTTGGTCTTCTGAAGAAAGGAAAGAAGTTCCGATGGGACGGCCGATGTCAAGCTGCATTTGAACAGATCAAAGAATATCTACAGAACCCGTCCGTTTTATCACCACCAGAACCAGGGAAACCGTTGATTTTGTATCTGTCAGTAACTGAAACTACAATGGGCTGCATGCTTGCACAAGAATCAGAAGACAAGGCAGAGAGAGCCATCTACTATCTTAGCAAGAAGATGCTGGAGTATGAGACCCGGTATACACCGCTGGAAAAGGCTTGCTTAGCTCTGGTATGGGCTACCAAGAAGCTGCGGCGCTACCTGTTAGCTCACTCTGTAATGTTGGTTTCACGACTTGATCCCATCAAATATCTCTTCGAGAAACCAGCGCTTACGGGTAGGCTAGCTCGTTGGTTGCTGTTGCTCTCCGAATTTGATCTCACGTACGTGACACACAAGTCAGTGAAAGGAAGAGCAGTGGTAGAGTTCCTTGCCGACCACCCGGTTGAGGGGGATGAAGCGGTCGAGTACCTATTCCCGGATGAATCAATTCTGCATATTGACGAAGAAACTTGGACGATGTACTTTGACGGAGCGTCAAATCAACATGGGTATAGGATAGAAGTGTTGCTGATTGCACCCGACAATTCCCGTATCCCTCTAGCCTTCAAACTCCGGTTCAAAGTCTCGAACAATGAAGCAGAATATGAAGCATGCATTGCTGGTTTAGAAGCATCCCTGAAACTAGGGGCAAGACGGCTGGACGTCATTGGGGATTCGAACCTTGTTGTGTCTCAAGCTAAAGGAGACTGGAAAGTGAAAGAGAAAAAAATGATGATGTATCACCAAACCTTGGATTTGCTGATTCCTCGGTTTGAGAAGCTAAATTTTACTCATCTACTAAGAGAGAACAACAAGTTCGCGGATTCACTAGCAACTCTATCATCTATGATAGACATCCCGTGTGGAGTCCGAATGCGTCCGGTCATCATTGACCAGAAATTTGCACCTGCCTATGAGTCGATTGCAGCCATAGATGAAGTTCAGGACGAACACCTCTGGTATTACGACATCTGGAACTTCTTGGAGAAAGAAGCATACCCGCCAGGGGTAAATGCCAAAGACAAGAGAGCAATCAGAAGAATGGCAGTTCAGTTCATCATCTGCGGGGGTAAACTGTATAAACGGGGTCATTTGGGAATGCATAAACTGTGCGTTGATGTCGAAGAATCAAAGCGTCTGATGGAAGCTATCTACGGGGGTGAATGTGGAGCACACATGAATGGGTTAATGTTGGCACAGAAGATCCTTAGACAAGGTTATTACTGGTCTACCATGGAGGAGGATTGTATTGGCTTCGTCCGGCGATGTCACAAGTGTCAAATTCATGCAAATCGCATGAATATCCCGCCGTCAAAGCTGTACAACATGACTTCGCCATGGCCGTTCTCTGTCTGGGGAATTGATGTAATCGGAGCTGTTACGCCAAAGGGGTCGAATGGGCATATGAGTTCATCTTGGTAGCGATAGATTATTTCACAAAGTGGGTCGAGGCCCAATCTTATGCGGTGTTGAAGGCTTCGCATGTAGCAAAATTTATCAGAAACAACATCATCTGTCGCTACGAGGTCCCAAATGAAATCGTTTCAGACAATGGTTCCCACTTCAAAAAGGAGGTGATCGATTTGTTGGAGAAATACAATGTGGCTTTTCATAAGTCGTCTACTTACCGGCCGCAAACCAACGGAGCAGTTGAGGCCGCCAACAAGAACATCAAGCGCATACTACAGAAGATGGGGGAAACCTATTGGGATCGCCGATAAGCCGCTGCCGCTCTGGGGGCTACAGACTTCGATCGAACTTCTCTTACCGGGCGACTCCGTACTCATTAGTTTATGGGATGGAAGCTGTTCTGCCTATTGAGATTGAGGTCCCGTCATTACGAGTATTGGCCGAGTGCCAGATGGCCGAAGCAGATTGGCAGCAAAACAGATTTGAGGAACTCATGCTTTTTGATGAAAGAAGGCTGAAAGCACTGTACCACATCCAAGGTTATCAATGCAGAATCGCCCGAGCTTTTAACAAGAAGGTTAAGTCCAGGAATTTGAAAGAAGGAGATTTGGTACTCAAGGACAACCGAGCTCCCATCCACGACCTAAGGGGCAAGTTCAGACCCAATTGGACTGGTCCCTATATTATCAAGTCAATCTAGTCAGGTGGAGCTGTGGTTCTGATGGACCTAGATGGCTTAGAGTTTTCTCAACCGATCAACATGGACAAGTTGAAGAAATATTACCCTTGAGAGGCTCGCTAGGCCGAAAACCCGAAAGGGCGACCTGGGCAAAATTCAGAGCATAGAAAATTTGAAATTATAAAAACTGAGCTCGCAAGGTTGAAAACCCGCAAAGGGCGGCCTTGGCAAAAGTTAAAGCGCAAAAGGAGAGTAAAAATACTCAAGCAAACCCAAGCCTGAACTACGTAAGGCTTGATTCCCATCAATGGGATACGTAGGTAGCTTCATCCTGAAGTTCAGCCCTAATCTTTTCCCCGATCAACTTTGTCCATTTGATCATCTTAGTCATCTCTATTCATCAGCATTTATCGTGATCTCCGGTACAGTGTTATTCAGACTAGGGGCAACTTTCCGTTGCAATGAAGTGTTGCGGCACCATCCAGACTAGGGGCAACTTTCCGTTGCTATGAATCGCCGAGGCACTTTTCAAACTAGGGGCAACTTTCCAGCTTGCTAGATCCGGTTGTGCATCTCAAAGGATGATCTCGTGTGTCCATTCTGATCCATAACGAAAATAGTTTTGAAAAGTTTTAATGGAAGTTTGACTTTGTTCAAATTAATCTTTTCACAACTAAGACCATTTTTGGACCAAAACGGAGAATTTTCAGTACAACAACCTTCAATTTCTTTGATTTCAAAACAGAGTTCTCTTGCTCTTACATACAATTGAAGTTGCTTTTATTACACTCATAACGAAAACTTGAAAGTACTAATAAAGCAATAAACTGGGCATAGTCAAGTCGTGTCCTCGCCTCCCGTAGTCAGGTTGAAGCCTCCGATGCCAACCTAGGCCCAACTTGTGCTTCATTAAGCCAATCCCAAAGACTCGTTAGACAAAGTGCAACTAAAAGTAAGGGCGGGGCAGGTTTCTAACTCCCCACGCCATGCTTGCCGAGCCACCCGCCTCGAATCGAAATGTAGCCGATACTCTATCCCTCCGTGGGCAAGTCTGATCATGGCCGAACTGGCGTAGAATACGGAATGGGAAATAGGATACACAGTGAGTCAAGCCGTTCAGTCGAATCCCGACCGCCGACATGTCAGAGCTCATTGCCGGAGATTGAGCCAAGGACAACGCCACGCAATGCGATTCCAAAAATTGCACATCCATTCAAACCACCATCCTCATCAAGGGCATCGACTAGGCGTTGTCAAAAGAAGTAACCGCCGAGTAAGGTGGCAAGAGTCCACAACTTGCAATTTATCCATCAACCATATCCGGGGACGGATGAAAATGAGAGAATAAAGAATAGAGAGATGTGCGATGAGAGAAAAGTAAGATAAGGGTTTTTGAGAAAACCGAGCCCGAGGGCCGAAAGTGATGAGCGAATACATATGTGAGCTTGGGTGGGAAACATTACCGCAGCAGAGTGGACTCTCGCGAACTTGGTTGTCTCCCAAGAAGAGAAAGCATCCAAGCCCATCGCTGTCTCGACCAGAGTCATGGCAATGCAACCCTTCTCCTCTTCCAAGCCTTGAGCAACTTCAATCGACGGGCGCCGACCTCGAAGCTTGAGGCAAAACAAAATGAGATAACAGCACAAAGAGAGCATGTCGCCTAAGCCTTTAATGATGGTCGCCGCGTCACCAAAGATCGAAGAATCCAGAATCAGTTCGGATATCCAACATTCCGTCACAAATCAGGGATCGAGCATCATGCGCGTTGAGTCCGCACATCCGCCCTAAGGTTTGGGCATAGCCAAAATTGAGTTGGGGCAAGATTTCCTCACCTCACTCGGATTCTATCAAAACTTGAAAATCTTCAAAAGTGGGACATACCTCTTGCCCTCCGAAGCTGAAGACGTGCGTCACTGGGTTCCAAAATCTCATCGTGGCATGGAGGAAAGGAAGATGCAGTGAAGTCCGGCCCAGTGTGAATAGTGCATTCAAGCCGAAACCCCGAAAGTTCAACTTTTCCGAGCCATCTAAAGAAGAGATCCAAGATATGAGATTTTCTGCGAGAAATGCCTCCATTTTGTGCAAAGCAGTGATGAAATGAATAAGTTCCAAGGTTGGGGCATTTATAGAGGGTGAAACACTATTCAAAGGACACGTGTCACAATTCTGCAAGCTACTGGGAGAGGTGGCCGGCCGGCCACCTATTCTAGCAGGCCGGCCACCCTTGATTCAAAAACCTGGCCGGCCGGCCACCCTCCAATCCCCAAAAGCAAATGTGGCCCACCATGCTCATTGGTCCTGTTTTGCCCTCCGGAAGGAAGTTTGAGGCACTTTCACGCATCGGGATCGTCGAAGGCCTCCATTTCTCTCAGTTTCGGATACATTCCATCATCCAGATCGTCCGTCCGAAGTACGCTTTGTTGTATTTTTTTTGCTTATCGAGTTGTTGTTTTGTTTATCGAGTTGTAAGTTTTGTCGAGCTGTCGCATTTTGTGTTTTGAGTTATTACTTTTTGTTTACTTTTTATTTATGCGATTTTGTAGAGTCTTGTTTATTGAGTCGTTAACATTGTTGTACTTTGCTTATCGAGTTGTAAACTTGCTAAGATTCTGTTATTTCTTAGTGAGCCGAGTTTTTGATTTGTTGCGTTGGTTCATTACCTAACCCGGTAAATACACAAGGCACATTTTCATTCAATTCCATTTTGTGCAAAATGATGCGTTGCGATGCTAAGAATTTCAAATACAAACATCTTTTCAAAGGCTGTTTCATTCCATCATGTTTTACAACAAAATAAAGGTACAAGTTTTACAGGAAATAAAACTGTCTAACAATATGCAAAGTGCTACAAACTACTAGCAAAAAGTAAAATAAAGCAGGAAATAGCATCAATATCCTCTGGACCGGGTATGAGGAGGCCCTCTCATCCTCTTCTGCGGAACAACCTCTCGCACCATCATCACCATCCGTCGAGCTATCATCCTCCTGATCCCCTCACTTGTCTCCACTCCCTAACTAAGACCAGAGCCTCCTCCCCAAATAGATGTCTCGACTCACGGTCTGCATGACCTCCTCCTCCTCATCCTCACCAAAGTTCTCCTCAATAATGGATGCCTGCTCATGAGACGACCCTGCTCCTCGAGCTCCACGAAAAGGCCTAGATGGCCCAGCTCTTTGAGAAGGCCTAGATGGCCCCGCTCCTCGAAAAGGCCCAGATGGCCCAGAACCTCGAATGTGTCCAAGACTGACCTTCCGAGAAGGCCCGTGGTCTACCATGGCCATGTGCATATACAGGAGGCATCTGAAAATGAAGAGTTCAGTACATCAGTTCAAATATGAAAAGCAGATGCAAGTACCATATGCGAGTGGGGTGTGTGTCAGATGTACTCTACACAGCCTATCAATACAGCAGAATGTTCAAAACCAGTATGTCATCAGAAATATGCTAAATACAGGAAAGATGAACAGTACCTGCACGCCCATAATGGCCAGCTGTGCCTCCCTCCGTAGGATCATGCCCTCGAATGTGGCCAGCATCCCAAGTATCTCATCCATGTACTCAACTGGAGGCTACAGATGCAAATGCAAAACTATCAGCGAGGGAATGAATGTCCAAGTAATCTGACTGATAAATTAAAGCTGAAAAACATATCGGGGGTGAATCAGGGTCTCTGACATATCTGTGGTCAGGAAGAGGAGGCTCTAGCGAGACCTGGTAAGGAGTCCCGAACCGCCAACTCGTCAACTCGGTCGGCATGTCTGGCCACCCAGGATGATGAAGAGTCGGAGGGATCGGAGGAATCGAACTACCTCTACCCCTAGATGCACTAGCCCTGCTAGAGGAGGGGATATCCGTAGCACGGGCACGACTCGAAGATGGTACATCAAGAGGGCCTCGGGCGGAGCACGACTCGCCAAGGGGGGCATCGATATATACGACGATAAGTGGCGAGTCCCCTTCATGAGATGTAACAAAGCATCGGTTCTCGCATATCATTAATGACCTCCGAAGATAGTCTATCGGAATCCGCATAGTGGCCGGAGGTACAGCAGAGGGTCCCGAGAATCGCACTTCCACACCGACGCAGAAAGCGTTCCCCAGAACCATGCCCTACCAACCGTCCTTCGAGCAGGAACCTATACTGGGAATTACCCGATCCTCCGGGATACTGATGTCGGAGACCATCACCTAAGACCGCCTAGGGCTGCCAAGTAATCTTCGGATAGCCAGTGCATAAATCAATCAGAAATCAGGAATATACAGGCGATCAAAGATGAAAATGAAAGGAACCGAGAGTTCTCGAAATACTGTCGTCCGCACAAGATCAAAATATCGTCGCAGTAGAAGAGAGTCTCGAGGTCTCGGCCGGTGCTCGCCTCGAATACCAATGAAAACGGAGTCATAAGGAGTCCCGCCACCTCCATCTCCGGCTAATGTGGAAAATATACGACACCCATAGCCGAGAAAAAGGCGGAATGTGAATACAAAGTGCTAAAGGCAGAATACAGAGTGCAAAGTGCGCCGTGTGTGCAATGAACAAGTAATGAGGAGCAGAAATGTAAATCAAGAGGACAGAACGTACCTCCCAGGCTCTCCAATAGCCGCCGAGTAAGTCTCCCCGCCCGCGAGAGGCTGCACTCATGTAACAATAGAGGGTAGCCAGGCCAGCGCCACCCCAGTTATACCGACTGACCTATGATAGGTCCACTAGGGCACTCAAAAGATACAACTCAACAGTGTTCCCCCTATCAGCAAACAGAGTGGTGCCAAAGAGGAACATAAGGAAACCTCGGGTGTACTGCTCAACCTCCTCAAGAGACTCAGGCTCCATCTCCGGCCTCCGAAAACGGGAAGAGAACCAGGTGTACCGGACTCTCCAAGCTCTCTGTGTGGGCGAGCCCCCAATAGATGTACCCAACTGGCCTCCCACTCTCCCATATCCTCGTCATAAGGTATCGGCCAACCGCCTATGTCTAGGCCTATGAGTACTAAGAAAGTCTAGCGGAGTCATGGTCATGTCCCCTGGGCGTAAAAATGGAAAGAATTGGTGGTGTCTCACCATCTCTCCACCAAAGCAGCCTAACATTGTCCTACCGGCAGACAAGGTGATAACCCCGCATGAATGCTCAACCCCGCCGAGCCAACCAAATCCTGACACTCGAAGCTCAACAGACCACTCTCTTGGCAAAGAAGGAGCCATATCCTCAAGACGGCGAGAGCCAACCCGATTCAGAATCTAATACATGTGTTCAAGACACAATAAAATGCAAGCCATATGCAAGTAAAAAGTCAGGTGCAAATGAAATGAAATAGTGTGCAAATGAAATGAAGTAGTGTGCAAATGAAACGAACGGCGGGTCATGCGGTTCACTTTTAAATCATTGGGTTCGTGTTCAAGAATCAGATTTTGGGCAGTGTTTAATCCTTAATCAATGTTCATCATGGTTCACTTCAAACTGGCCGGTTCAAGAATGCGTGTTCAATTTGTTGGGCCGTGTGTTCAATCCTTGATCGCTGGGGCGTGTTCACTTCAAATCTGCCGCGTGTTCAAGAAATTTGTGTTTGGGCCGGTGTTCAATCCTTGATCGCTGCGTGTTCACTTCAAACTGGGTCAGCGGTTCAAGAATTTGTGTTTGGGCAGTGTTCAATCCTTGATCAAGGCTGCGGTTCACTTCAACTGGGTCGCGTGTTCAAGAACTCTGTGTTTGGGTTGTTTGTTCAATCCTTGATCGCTGCGTGTTCACTTCAACTGGGTCATGTTCAAGAACTCTAAATTTTGGGCAGGTGTTCAATCCTTAATCGCTAATGTGTGTTCACTTCAACTGGGCATGCGTGTTCAAGAATTTGTGTTTTGGGTCATGGTTCAAATCTTACTCAAATGGTGTGTTCACTTTAACTGGGTCATGGTTCGAAATTTGGTATTTGGGTCGCGTGTTCAAACTTCGTAAAAATTAGTGGGTGTGTTCGCTTTTAATGCGTCAGTGGTTCGTAAAATTTGGTATTTGGTCATGGTTCAAATTTCGTAAAATTTGTGGGCTATGTGTTCACCATCAACTTGAACCGCGTGTTCGTAAAATCAAAGTTTAGGGTCAGGTGTTCACTTCAAACTGGCTACGTGTTCAAGAACTGTGTTTTCATGCGTGTTCAATCCTAAGTAGTGGTCGTGTGTTCACTTCAAACTGGGTCATGTTCGTAAATTTTGGTATTTAAATGCGTGTTCAAATTTCGTAAAATTTGTGGGTCAGGTGTTCACCATCAACTTGGACCGTGTTCGTAAAATCGAGTTTAGGGTCAGGTGTTCTACTCTTAATCGCAGGGTCAGTGTGTTCACCATCAACTGGCCGTGTGTTCGTAAAATCGGAGTTCAGATCGTGTGTTCTACTCTTAGTCGATAAGGGTCAGGCGCTCACCATCAATCTGGGCTGTGTGTTCAGAAAATCAGAGTTTGGGACTGTGTGTTCTACTCTTAATCAGTGTGGGCTGTGTATTCACCATCGACTTGGACTGTGTGTTCAGAAAACCGGAGTTTAGGACTGTGTGTTCTACTCTTAATCAGTGTGTGCGGTGTGCTCACCTTCAAATTCGGGCTGTGTGTTCAACAAATCAGTGTTTGAGCCGTATGTTCAATTCTTAACTAATGTGTATCGTACGTTCACAATCAATCAGTCAATGAGCCGTGTGTTCAGCAATTCAAGTGTTTAAGTCACATGTTCAAAATGCAAACAAAGTACTATGTCATATGCTAAAATTGTGTGTTCAAGCATGGCAAAGCTACAAAATGCACGAAAAATGCAGAAAATAAAGTAAAATACCTATCGTGCATCGTGAGAGAGGTGCTGCTCCGGCTCTCGCAGAAGTAAATCCCCGGGTGCCCGGTCATTGAACCCAGTGAAATGACGAAAAACGGCTCGCAGAAGCATATGTACCGGCGTGATCTCCTGAATAAAAGGGCGACTCTGCAAGTGTCATGATATCAAAATCATCCCCAAGACTGGAGGACCTCCACCATGAGGGTAATCACCCGCCATTTCAAGAAATCTGCAAAAGGAGCAAAAATGAGCAAAAATGAGCCAAAATTGGAAAAAGTCAACAAAAGTCAACTCCCAGGAAATGGAAAAGTCAACAAAAGTCAACTCCCGAGAAAATCTTCCAAATATTGAGACAAACTTACCTCAAGTGGTGAAAATGAGAAAAGAAGCCCTGAAATCAAAATTTAATCGGTTCAAAGTGCTTAAAACTGAAAGATTTCGCGAAAACAACTTGCGTGGAAGGCCGAAAAGCGCGTATAAAGTGCAGATCTGAAGGAAAAAATGGTTTGGAGAGCAAGGGAAGGAGTTTTCGCAGCTGTGGGAGTGATTTCGGAATGAATGGATGAGAGGTTATAAAGAAAATGAGGCAAAATGACAAAAATGCCCCCTGTTTGGGACAGGTGGCCGGCCGGCCACCTTTTTTGGCTGGCCGGCCATTTGCTTTTTGGTTTCTGGCCGGTGACCTCCCCTAGGGCAACCACCTGGCCGGTGGTGTTCCCCACATCCCCCCCTAGCTCTCTACAAATTTTGAGGAAGATTGGAGTTCCCGAGACCTGAAAAAGTTCAAGAAAAGTACACTTTCTGGCGCGAAATTGCTCCGCCGGAACTTCAGCTACAATTTCTGACATGTGTCTCATCGTTACTCATCAAAATCAAGGTGTATCCTTTTTGAACATGTTATAACCTCTCCGGGAGGTGAATCAGAGGCCGCGATCAAGTTGCCTTCACCAAAATGCGCGTTTTCTTACTCGTTGTTTCAAGAACAAACCGCACCGATTCGTGCTCATTTTGCATTGTTTTGCATATAACTTGCATTCTCATGAACATTTTGCATTGTCATGCATGATTTCTTGGTGTACCATACCTCTGTGCTTGAGCGTGCGTTGTCACGCGTGTTCCTTTCTCGCATTGCGATGCATTCACTCACGACATCGCTTGTGTCAAACTTTCTAACCACAGAATCACATTGAATATATGTTGTTAGCATATTGTTCTTGTTGAATTTCTCTCTTTGCGAGCACGATATTGTATGTACGGTTCATTTGAGGTCGGTGCGACGGATGAATCGCATGCAGTATCGATCTTCTCCGTGTGAGACGCGACGAGAATTGAATGATTCTCCGCATTCCTAACTGCATGAAATGTAGTTGTTGCTTTGCATTCTTGCTTAAAACTGTTGCATCTATTTGCGAATACTTGCCTCATTACAGCTTGCTGCATTTGCATGATCATTTGGCTCTGTGCATGTCGCTTTGCATTTTGCCCCCCTGCCTGCGGGCACATATCTCTGTTCATCTTGTATGATTGTCTAAGTCTTCTACTTGTCAAAATGGGTCGCCTCTAGGCTTTGACATTCACTCCCGCCACTTGACTTCCGAAGTTCACAAAGAGGGCAATCAGAGACACCCCATTTTTGACCGACCTTAAGACTCGAGACGCCACCGATTGAGCGCTTGATGTTGCACATCGTGCTCGTTCAAGTCTCGAGTTGGCCGGCGCCCGCCTCCGACTTTCAACTCTTCAGGTTTTGCCTCGCTGCGAACCGACTCGATTTTCTCTGCTTTTCTCGAGGGGAGGGAGAGGTCCCATAGACCATCTCTCAAAGGCCGTGGGCTACATTTCGTGGGTCAGAGGCCATTTTGCCCATTTCGAGTCTTGCTCCCTTTTGAGCCATAGGCCGTGTGCCTCGTTCAGACCACCCAACCATCTCCGATTCCTCCGGTTTTGGCATGCATCTCATTTACTCCCTTTCGAGGGACACTGGGTCTTAGATACCCACTTCGGGCCAAACACCACTTTCTGCTTAACGGCCTTGGGACCCCGAATCCGCGGTTTTGCCCCCGAGCATTCGTTTTGCATCGGTTTTTGTTCATTTTTGGCTGGTACCTCTGCTTTATCACCAGGAAGATCACTGGAGAGTGAGAGGCTAGCAATTGTCTCGGCAACCAGTTATGCTCCTCCGACGCCCCCCGATGCCCGTTTTTCTCACTTCCGGGCTAATGTTGAACACCCTGGGGCCATTTTCTTCGAGCCAAAACCACATATTTGTGTTGCACACACATGGGAGGATCCTAAAAACACATGGCCGGCCAGTAACTCTAATTGACCCTTTTGAACCCCTTCTAAAAGTGGCTTGTTGTCTCTCTTGTTTTAGAGTTGCCAATTTCCAACCATAGGGTCTTGTTGTACACACATGGGAGGACACCAATCTTTGGTGGCCGGCCAGTAATTCTCATTGACCCTTTTGACCCCTAGCCGGCCGGCCATGGGGGGTGGCCGGTCGGCCACCTGTAGCAAAAGTACCTGGCCGGCCTGCTTCCTCAGTGTGAGTCCATTCCAGCTGTGTCTTGGTTTTTCCCCAAAAATATCTCTATTCGGGGGAACCTTTTGGAGGGAAATAAGGGCTCATATC
Source organism: Camellia lanceoleosa (assembly GCA_025200525.1). NCBI lineage: Eukaryota > Viridiplantae > Streptophyta > Magnoliopsida > Ericales > Theaceae > Camellia > Camellia lanceoleosa. The sequence continues at coordinate 75,928,728 of CM045767.1, read as the reverse complement.
CCTCCACTTTTTCAAGGACTCTCCTCTCCCTCTCTTGTCCAGATTGCTGTCCTCCCAACTCAAGAAAGAAGGTGACAAGAATTGGTTTGAGGATATCTCTCTCTCCCTCTCTCTCAAATTCTCAAGTTTTGGTTCCATTTCTTCATCATCTTCAAGCACCACCACCACCACTCTATTTCCAGCAGCTAGGAGAGCTTTTCAGCAGCTAGGAGGCATCCATTCTTCAAGCAAAAGGCAGCCAAGACTTGTCTACAAGGGTAAGTTGCCATTTCCCCCTTTTGTAGCTCATTTTTGCACCATTCTTCTAGCCTATTTGCTTGTTGTTTTGAGCTTCGACCCTAACTGAAAGGGTCATTATTTTGAACCATTTTACATGATTGTTGAAGGGTTCAACCCTATTTGAGATCACCATCTTGTACTTGCTTCAATATCATCTTATATGTCATATTGTTGCATGAAATTTCTAGCCTATGAGTGATCTGTTTTCGAGCATAATGTAAACTGTAAGTGGGCCTATTTCGATCCCCTCTTCAACATTGAAGAATGGCTCAACCTTGTTTGGCCCCCCTATCTTTCACTCGCTTCACAATTCTTCCAATTTGCCGTAAATTTGCATGATTTGTTTGGCCTACATGTAACCTGTTTCGGAGCATGTCATGAACTATGAGTAGGCTTATCTTGTATCCCTCTACAACATTGTACAAGGGATTAACCTTGTTGGGGGTCTCCATGTTATACTTGTCATTATACCCCTCTTTGACCCCCATTTTTGCATGCTTTTTTAAGCTTATCTAGCTTCTGTTTTCGGCCATCATCAGAGCCGGAAAGAGTCATATTTTGATCTTCTTGACATATTTCATTAAGGGTCTTTGCTGGTTTGATGAATGTTTGGGGTACCTCATGTTATAGCCTTATGTATCCTAGTTCTTGCATGACATTTTTAGCATGTTTTCATACTGAGTTGGGGGATGTCATCTACTGTAATTGTTCATATTTTTAGTCCCTCATCAGTGTTGTAGAAGGGTATTTTTCCATTTGGGCATCGTATGTATCACTTGCTTCAATACCCCTCTTACGGAGCCATTTTTGCATCCTTGCCTAATCCTATGTGTGCTTGCTGTTTAGCCCTTTTTATGACTGAAAAATGCTTGTCTTGGGGCTTTCTTGCTACTGTATTTTCATTCCATGTGCATATCGTGCATGCATTGCATGGCTATAGGCCGTTTCAGGCGCCTAATATCGCATTTCGGGATCATTTCATGCTTCGGGTGCACTTTGGCCATGTTTCGGGACTGTTTTCCCCCACATTTCAGTGCTGAAATTCTATTTGCATGTTTACATATCATATTCCATGCCATTTCATGCCTTAGGGCCATTGCCTCGGTTTGCGTGCCCGTGTGCACGCATTTCGAGGCACTTCATTTTCATCTCACGGCCTCTTATGTGAGTGCGGCTGAGGCTCACTCATGTTAGCGTAAGTCCATTTTGCATTCTGTATGCCATTTCAGTCTCATTGCATTGCGTATGCCATCTCCTCGGTTTGTGTGCCTGTGTGCACGCATTTCGAGGTACTTCATTTTCATCCGACGGCCTCTTATGTGAGTGCGGTTGAGGCTCACTCATGTTAGTGTAAGTCCATTTTGCATTCTGTATGCCATTTTAGTCTCATTGCATTGCATATGCCATCTCCTCGGTTTGCGTGCCTGTGTGCACGCATTTCGAGGCACTTCATTTTCATCCGACGGCCTCTTATGTGAGTGCGGCTGAGGCTCACTCATGTTAGCGTAAGTCCATTTTGCATTCTGTATGTCATTTTAGCATCATTGCATTCCGTATGCCATTACCTCGGTTTGCGTGCCCGTGTGCACGCATTCCGAGACATCTCATTTTCATAGCATTGTGTATGTTAGGATCGTATCTTAGTTGCATTTCATACATATCATGCATATTGCATCGTATTCGGGATTGGAGTTAGCCCGGGCACGGGAAACGAGGCACGTTCCGTACTCCGAGTGACGGAACGAATCTCAATTCCCAAGTCACCGACACTCCGGATTACCCATGATGGGGTTAGGTTTTGTCGTAGCATTCATCTGCATTCATCCTATATTAAGCTGTGCAATTCGGCTCCTCGGTCATCATGCATCGATATGCGTGATTGGTGGCACGAGGATCGAGGCATGCATAAATTTTTGAAATACATTGCTATGCCCCTTTCCTGCTCTCTGTTGTAGCAAAAATGAAGAATCAGCAACTTTTTAGAGTCTGGCACGCATTTCGAGAAACATTGCAAACAGAGGCTAATTGGGGCATCCCAGTGGATTTCCGCGCAAAGCAGCTCAACATGCATCATTTCATTATCCAGAGTGGAGTCAAGGCAGCCCCTGACTTGCATGCCAGTTTACCGTTTTTTTTTTACTTAATTTGTTAATTAATTAGGAATTTGTATATTATTCGGACTGTATATTTCGGATTGTATTATTCTTTCATTTCGGACTGTATTATTATTTATTCGGACATTCTGTGCAAGGGCAAAATTGTAATAAGTGTGGGTGAGTGTGATGTATGTCTTCCAACCCCACGTCTTTCTTCCCTTTTATTTACCCGCTTATGATGGTTAGATATAGGGCATATTTCGATTAGCATACAAAGATGACAAAGATGTTTGCATCATTCATCTGCTTTTGCATGCACTGGCTCTACAGATCATACAAACTGCATTTGTATTTCAATTCCAAATTGAATACGTGTTAGTTGTAGCATTCCATATGCCATGTTTAGAATAGCCGAGCCTGCTATAGTTTGCATTTTTGTATGTGTTGCATTAGGCATTTCTGTATACTTAGGAACCATGCATGGATTTCTAACAAGTTTCTGTTTTGGCTTGGAGTACTCGGTGAGTTTTATGCTTTAGCATCCTTGCATGTGTGTGAGTGACTGCCATAAATAGCATGCTTACCATGAGGCTATGTGCTTATGTGATATAACTGCTTTGAATGCCTGTGGGTGGAGGTTGGGTTACTTGGAGTGGAACAATTCATCAAATGTTTGTTTTAAGCCCACTAGATAGTGGCAAAATCACGTTTTTCTAAGCCCACCTGAGGGTGGCAAATCCACGTCTTAGCCTACCTGCGGGTAGCACCATCAAACCATTTTCAAAAACAAATATGAAGTGTTTTGTTCCAATTCAGGCGGCTCAGTCTATACTTGTATGCTGTGCGCATCACATAGTAAACTAGGCCAATAACCGGAATAAGAACTCACAATGATTTCAAAATCAGATATCATGGTTAGTAGAGGCCGGTCTTTGACCCAAGGCGGGGTGCTCACGGCGACCTTTCCCTAATCATACCCAAGTTCCCGAGCCGAGGCAACTTTGGTGATGACGGACACGTGGCCTTTGGCACCGAGTCAGGGTTTCCTAAATTTCCCATTAAAAAACATTTAGGTGGCGACTCAGATTCCGGGCGGCGATCCATGTTTGGCACTTCTTTAAAAAAAAAATCTGTTTTCAAAACGATTTGCCGGATTCGGACTCTTCGTTTCAAGATTGAGAACCGTGACATTTGAGTCCTTCGAACTGTAGTAGACCCAATATCGAACCAGAACCGGGGGGGGGGGGAGGGGGAGTTGCTCCCTTCCCCCGGGATGCGTTCGGGGACGTCTACAGAAATTTGTGTTAAATTTTCAGGTTTCATAACACATCATGTGATAGCAAGGTAGCCCGAAGGACTCAAACTTCATGCAAGAACGTATCATTGCGGTATCCACTGGATTGTGTGTGTAATTCACGATCTATCATTCACCTTGTACTTATGAATATAGTAGCATTTCTGACCATCCGGCAAAGGGAACACGTCCTTCACATTTAACTTTTCCTCTTCTAAGATTTCATCACAGAATATTTTAAATATATTTTGGGTGAATAGCTTAGCTCCATGTCTCTTTATATCTCGCAATGGAGTAATCAATACTGAAAAAGTGTTATTTGTTTCAGCATCATCCCCAACCTCGTTATACCTTATCCTTGCAAGAGCCCGATCATAGTGCCTAACAAACTCATATCGCTTCAATTTATGTTGGAGAAAGGGATTGAAATAAGCGTTCATACTCTCCAAGCGCTAAGTGCTCTTCATCCCTGCAAAGAAATGGCCACACATATAAGCCTCAACCCACATATAACGCTTCTCATATGTCTCCAACACCCAGTTGTTGTTTTCAAGTCCAAATTTTTCTACCATTCTCGTCCAACCATCCTCAAACTTTGCTTCATCCGTTTCCATCTCCATGCACTGCTTGAAAGTATTTGCAAAGCCACTTTTGTGAACATTTGACACAGTATTTTTTCCAAGATGCCAATTACATAATCGATGTCTTGCATCTGGAAATACTCTTCTGATTGCCTTTTACATCGCCTTATCTCCATCTGTCAGTATGAACACAGGTGCTTTATTGTCCATCACCTCCATAAATGTTTCCAAAACCTCTGTGTATGTATTAATTGTCTCATTAGCTAGCAAAACACATGAAAATGTCGTGGTCGTAAAGTGATTAGTCACACCAACCAACATAACAAAAGGTTTCTTGTACTACGATAAGTTGAGTTAAATATCAACACATCACCAAACTTTGTGTAGTCAGCCCGTGATTTTGAATCTACCCAGAACAGATTTTGTAACTTGTTATCTTTACACACATCATACTTGTAAAAAAAACGTGGGTCAACATCAAGTTTTGCACATAGGTAAACCAAAGCACCCTGTGCATCACCATCTTCAACTTCTGCTCTACATTCAGCTTGAATGTGGTTGTGCAGATCCGTACAGATGAAACCAACATTCTCATAACACTCGGATTGATTTACCATATAGTCCATGATTTGGCTAGTCTTCACACCGTTGTTGCGTATAGCTATTGCTTGAGATTTGTCAGTGCTGTTTAAACCTTGATGTGACCTCAGATACATCAAACAGTGTTGTTCCGCTAATTCATGGTTGTGTTCTGCGATGAAGCGAGTCACAACATACTTTCCCCCTTCACTAGCCTTTGGATCATACCGTATGCGAAATTGTACTTTGCAACCTACTCTTCTTAGTGCCTTGGGAGCTCTTCTCTTCTCTACAACATGGTCCAATTATTTTGGTAATCTCTGACCTTCCCCTGAACACAACCATAGCCTACTAACAACCTTTCCCTATTTATTTGTGTTAAATCTGGATTTTCGTATACTAAATTCTTGGGCTTTAGTGTCACGGTGCGAACCCGCCCCATGGGTAAGCACGTAATCGCCAAGAATCATGAGATTACCTACGGCCTCAAACCAAACCAAACGTATTTTAACAGAGTTAATGGGGGCCAAACGGAAGCAATTTAAAACTTTGTCCATAGGGCTGTGCTTACATGGCACATCATAACAATCGTACAGATACATATTAATAACTCACATCAAAATATGTACTAACACAACCTCTGTACATATAGGATCATTCGAATCTAAGTCAGCCAAGCAAAACTATATACAGACGTAAACCAAAGTCCTCGCCAACATGACAAAATGACACAAGATAGCAGTAAGGCGAAGACGTGTCTCGTTCGTGAGACACGAGGGCTGACTTTTCAAAACCTTGGTTGTTCCACACAAACTTCACTGAGGCTGGGTTTGGACCTCTCTTGGCTCACCTACAAACACATGAATGAGCGTGAGCGATAGCCTAGTGAATAATATCAAATAAGAAGATACAACAATATGTAGAACAGTATATTCCGAACGGCCTTGGGCCCAATTCATATTTCTATTTAACATATATATACAATTAAAGTCAAGTGACTGTGGTTCCAAACATACTGGCCTTTGGCCCATTTATCTTTCCATAACAAACTGGCCCTTGGCCCATTCAGACTTTCATTCATGTCAAAACAGCCTCTGCCCCATTCATTCTATTGTTCAGATCGAACTGTTATTTGTGTCAAACTATTACTTATATCAAACTATCATTCGTGTCAAACTGGCCTTTGGCCCACTCAAGTGACAAACTGGCCTTTGGCCCATTCAGACTTTCATTCATGACAAAACGACCTTCGGTCCATTTATTCACGTCAAAACGACTTTCGGTCCATTCATTTATGCCAAAACGACATTTGGTCCATTTATTCACGTCAAAACGACTTTCGGTCCATTCATTTATGCCAAAACGACCTTTGGTCCATTCATTTATGTCAAAACGACCTTCGGTCCATTTATTCATGTCAAAACGACCTTTGGTCCATTCATTTGTGTCAAAACGACCTTCGGTCCATTCATTTATGCCAAAACGACCTTTGGTCCATTCATTTATGCCAAAATGACCTTTGGTCCATTCATTTATGTCAAAACGACCTTCGGTCCATTCATTAATGCCAAAACGACCTTTGGTCCATTTATTTATGCCAAAACGACCTTCGGTCCATTCATTTATGCCTAAACAACCTTCGGTCAATTCATTTAGATTAATGAACTTTACAAAACTTACATAGAAGTAAGCAATCGGACAATAATACATTTCAGATATTACTCACAGTGATCGGTTGGTTGAATTGCCCTGGAGCTTGAACCTACATATCACATAACACATATGGGTCACAAATAATTCAATCCGTTCTTTAATTCACATATTCCTCTTTAGGCTTTATTATTATTTCCTTAACTCAATTACAATGCTCAATGTATGCCTAAGAGTGCTTAGAAGTGAAAGGGAACAGAAAAACAGAACACATAATGCATTTTCAAAATTTCATAAAACAGGGTCTCTGCTCGAGCGTGAAATACCCCGCTCGAGCGGACCCTTAAGGCCTGCAAAAGTACTGGTAGCATGAAAAATATGCTCGAGCGTTAAATATAGCGCTCGAGCGGAAGGCCTGTCTACAAAGCTCCCCCTCTCAAGTGTGAAATACCCCGCTCGAGCAGACACCAAGTCTGCAAAAAGTACTGGGAGCACGTATTTCCCGCTCGAGCGGACATCAAAATTCTGGGTTTCCCAGATTGAGTTCTTGAGCTCCAAATCGACTTTCAACCAATTTTTCTTGCATACAATGGCTCCAATCTCACATATATTTGTACTAACATGGTACTAACACTAGAATACATCAACATGGAGCTTAATCTCATGAATCAAACACATGCATGGCTCATTTTCCACCAAACTCATTACCAACATAACAATGTCATGCATTCAACCTTATAATTTGTACATGCATGTGATGATTCTCAACTTAGATAGTACAATTGGTGATTACATCATGAGCTTTAACCAAAACTCTACATGAATCATGTATTTCAAGCTCAAACATGCAAATTTAAGACAATTTCTTACATGCATGCACAATTTAGCCTTCAATTCAACAAAACCAATTTAATTTCATTATACTCAATTAAATTCATGTTCTTTATTCTTATTCAACTATGAATTTACAAATAGCAAACAAAACCCATGATTCAAAGGTTAATTACTCACTTAGGAGCCTTAAACACTCAAGTTCTAGCCAAATCTTGAGCTTAATCTTCAAATTCCCAAGTTGAGCCAAAAATCACACAATTCTCTCCTTCTCCCTCTCTACAGCTGGTTCTCTCTATTTTGAGTCCCAAATTCAGCCAAAATGAAGTGAAAAAGAAAGGATAGAGAGTGTAGTGACTTCACAACAAAACCCACCAAGGCCAATATAATATTAATAAGATAATTGGGCTCTAATTCACCGATTTAATCGATTTAATTTGACCCGAATCAATTTTCAATTAAATTTCACCATAGGTTCCAAAAATTATGCCAATCACAATGGCGTAATCAATTTCGGGTTCTGTGGTCGATAGGGCCTTCAATTTAATTTCTGAAGCGGAAGAATTAAACAGATATTCCTACGGTGAACAGATAGAAATTCAAAACCACATATTTTCACATAATGGCACATGAAATCATATCAATCACATAATTATACTCATATTAAGGACCAATTGACATATTACGGAATAGGAGTATCACATTTAGCATACGCATTGTAGAAAGCTTCTCCATCTTCGACCGAATCAAATTTCTATTCCAGAACAGCACGTTTAACCTCACCAACCATGTCATCGCCATGAGCATCGTCAACCATTTCTTGTTTCACATCGGCTCGACCATCTTCAACGTTTATGTTGGTTACTTCTTCATTGCGCGGACCAGCTTTGCAACCATGACATCGTTCCGCTTGACTTTCATTGATCAAATGAATGTCATCTGCTTCATTTGGAATGCCATAATTAACACCTTCACTTTTAGCTTCGGCTAGGGCCATACTATACATGACATTAGTACAAACAATTACTTGATGATTGAAAAATGTTAACATAAACACAAACATGACATTTTAACATGGTTGGATTGTTTATACAAACACAAACACTCGATTGAGAAAGAGAGACGTTAGTTAGTAATGGAGGGGTTTCGATTTAAGCGAAGCTTAGAGGAGTTGAAGTTAGGATGAGGGTTTAGTTGAAGGAAAATCGCTGAAGTGAAGAGGCCAGAGAGAGAGAGAGAGACAGAGAGAAGGAGACAGCTCCATATCTGATATCTAGTTGGAGAGAATGCCTTCACTTCAGCAATGGAACCCCACAGAGCCTTGTAGTTCCATTGTTACTAGAAATCAAGGGTTATAGTGTTCTCTACAGAGCTTCGTCAATGGAACCCATTAGGGGCTTGTCGCTGTTAATGGAAATCAAGGTTTACACACTCAACCTTATAGAGATGAAGACAATAAGAGAGAGAGAGAGAGAGAGAGAGAGAGAGAGAGAGAGAGAGAGAGAGAGAGAGAGAGACAAAATAGAGAGAGGAAAGTGGGATGCAATCATGTAAATATAAGGATTAACCAGTTGCCTCGGTTTCACATTTTTTACGATTAAACAATTCAATGGTCTTGATTAATTATTGTAATCTAACGGCTAAAAATTGGGTTGCATATGGCGTGCAACCTTAAGGGGATTGCACACTTAAACAGCTCCCTTGTAAGTTTTGTTTCCTATGATAGTGTTGACTGCATACACTTGTTTATATAGGCCAAAAATTAATCAACACATGAGAATGTATTATAGTTGTACATGCAGTGCGGCTATGCGATACATATGGGACCGCCTCGAGATTCAACCGCTTGCCATTTCTATCACCATGAAACATTGAGACTTTTTCTTTTGATCTTAATATTGTGACTTCTTAACCATGAAGAAAACTCTTTACAAAATATTATAATACCCATTCACACATCTTATAGTAAGAGATTTCACATAATTGCACTAAAAACAAAAGTATTAAACGACCCCGTTTGTTCCACATATGGATAGTTTCCATGAGTTGACGTGCCCCATTTTCTATCTAATAACGACAATGCCCTATAGACCCCAAAGTGATGTCATTTTCATGAACTCCTAAGATTGCGTTTGGAAAGCAATGACAAATATAGAACACTAAAAGAGTTTTTCTAAGGAAAATTCTACATACAATAATGTGATTTTGAGGTATGGTACATGGAGTTTTTTTAATTATTTAATTTTAATTTTAATTTTAATTTTTTCTGAGTATTCTAAGAAAAAAAATAAATTAGAGAATTGACAAACTTTTCAAATTATTTGAGAAATTAATCCACTTTTGAAATCCCATTTCGAGTATGCAATTTTAACTTGAAATTGTATGTTCAAAATGCAATTTCAGGTCGACAAGGATAACGACGTGTAGATATGGCAAGTTAAAAATCACATGTTGAAAATACGATTTCAAATTGACATAGCTTCTGTTGTGATGATGTAACAAGTTCAAATTGCAATTTCAACATAAACTCGCATTTTGAAAATGAGATTTTAAATTGCACAATTACAAAACTCATTCTAAAAATGACATTTTGAATTGAAATCCAGCAATTCCTTGGCAGATTGAAATTCTTTTTGTTTTAGCCAAAAAAATAGTAAGTCAAGTTTAATTGAGTAGTAAGCAGGGTCACATTAAGTAATAAGTGAGTTTTAATTGAATAGTAAGCAAAGTCTAATGAAGTAATAAGCTGAGTCGTATTAAGTAGTAAATGAGATTTATTTATTCATTTGTAGTAAGTCAAGTCAAATAAAATGGTGTTTTTTTTCAGTACTAAGTGAAGTCTAATAAATTTTTACATTTTGTTTAATAATTTAAAATTCACATTTCTAATTTATTACTTACTAGTCATTGTGACTTTGTTTACAATTTGTTCACATCCTACTTACCAATCAATAGTAATAGGGTCTTATTGAGTAGTGCTCATGTAAGATTGAGTTGTAAGTACGTTTGATGGGGTAGTAAGTAGAGTATCAATGAGTAGTAAGTAGAGTCTCATTAACTAGTAAGTAGAGTTTAATTTAGTTGTAAAGCGAAGTCTAATGAAGTAGTAAGTAGAGTCTCATTAAATAGTAAGTGGAGTATAATTTAGTACTAAGTCAAGTCGAATCATTAAAGTAACAAGTCATATTTAATTAAGTAGTAAATCAAGTCAAATGAAGCAGTATCTTATTGAGTACTAAATTAAGTCTAATAAATTTTTAAATTTTCACATTTTCTTTAAAATTCATGTTTCTTGTTTAATAATTTAAAATTCATACTTCTATTTATTACTGATCATTCATTGTGATTCTACTTACAATTTGTTCTAATTCTATTTACCACTCAATAGTAGTGGAGTCTTATTAAGTAGTAGTCATGTTTGATTGAGTTGTGAGTCAAGCTTGATGGAGTAGTAAGTGAAGTATCAATGAGAATTAAGTTGAATGTCATTGACTAGTAAGTAAAGTTTAATTGAATAGTAAACAAAGTCTAATGAAGTAGTAAGTAGAGTGTCATTAAGTAGTAAGTTGAGTTTGATGGAGTAGTAAGTTGAGTATAATTAAGTAGTAAATGAAGTTTGATTGGGTAGTAAGTTTAGTGTTATTAAGTAATAAGTGGTGGTTAATGGAGTAGTAAACGAAGTATAATAAAATAGAAAGTGAAAACTCATTGAGTAGTAAGTGGAGTCTAATTACCATTCATAAACACAATATTTACCCTTCTTTCTCAATCTACTTACAATCTCATTGTGACTTTGCTTATTATTAAGACTTGGGTTCCAATTGGAGGGTGTTGTTGGGCCACCATAGGCCCACCATGGATGCTGTACTGACAATCTGACTTGATCAATGTATAGAGCTCGTCGAGTACGTCATCCCTGCAAAAAATCACATTGATCGGATATCGATAGTTATTTGATCAGATTACATTTGTGTCAACAATTTATTTTTAAAATTATATTTACCATTGACACAAATGCCATATGATCAAGTGACTATCGACATCTAATCAATGTGATTTTTTATAGGGATGAAATACTCGACGAGTTCTACTCATTGAATTGTCTGGATTATTGATGCGAGCTCCAAGGTAGACCCCAGAGGCCCAATAGCTTTCTCTAGTTCGATATGTACTAGAGAGAAGCCTCTCCTTATTATTATTATTGCAAAACTAACTACTAGTTAACACAATAATTATTATTTACTATGACAATACTTACCACCAATTGAGATAATATTTTGGGTAAATTACCAATAGGTCCTAATAGTTGGACTTAATTTTTATCAAATCTTATTAAAAATAAGTCATAGTAAAATCGTCGTTAAATATAACTTTTTGTGATATTTTTATATATGTCACTAAAAATTAAAAATTAGTGACTTTTTTTTGTCACGATTTTTATAAATTGCTACTAATTTTTATAAATTACAATTAGTGACTTTTTCTATGATAAAATTTTCAAACTATCATTGTAAGTTGAAAATTAGTGATAATTTTCTGTGAAGATTTTTTAAACTATAGCTAGAACTTATAATTAGTGACATTTTTTGTAACAAATGTTCAAACTGTCCCTGAAAATTAACAATTAGTGACGTTTTTTAATAGTATTTTCAATTCCTACAGGACTTACTGGACAATAAATACACTTAATAGGACCTACACCTAAGGTCACCTAATATTTACCATACGTTAGCACAATATTTATCATTCGTTGTGAATCTATTTACCACTCATTGTGATTTTATTTACCACTTATTACAGCAACACATATAACCACTAATTAAGACAATATGTATTACTTATTAAGATAATACTTACCATTCACTAATATATTTTTCATTTGTTTTCATTCTATTTACGACTTGTTCAAGCAATACTTACCATTCATTGTTACCCTAATTACCTTTTAGTATAACAACACTTGCTACTAATTGAGACAATATTTACTACATAATGCATGATTTGATCTTAATTCTTAAAATAAATCAATCATAATTTACGATTTGGTTTATAATTTTATAATTACAGCCTTGATTTGAAATAGAACCAACCCATATATATATATATATATATAGAATTTGTGACTTACGATAGACACCCATTTGATTAGTATCATATTTTTATAAATAATTTATTAATCATATATTTTTGTAAGTGTGATTTTGTACAATACTAGATTAGTTCTAAATAATCATCTAATTTTGATTTTCAAATAAGTTGTGCGCAATATTTTGTGAACATATTATGAAAATCATTCTTCCGAACCGAATTGAATTTTATTTTACTAGTTCGATCTAATTTGGTTATAAATGTACCTTCTTTTTATTTTTTATTTTATGAATCCATAGATAGTCATTTGGTCATTGGTATACTCTTAAACAAGCTAAATTGAACTATGTTCATATTTAATAGGGAAACTTTGTAACAATCCTTTCTGTGTGACCGCTCAAGTGGTCAATCAGTTGCTCGAGCGGTGATGCGTTGCTCCCAATATCTTGCCCGTTTGTAGGCGAGATCGCTCAAGTGGTTAAATGGTCGCTCGAGCGTAGAAATGAGGCTCCTAGTATTTTCACCGTAGCTTTGCAAAACTTCTAAGGCTTGCATTTACCGCTCAAGCAGTGGAAAGTTTGCTCAAGAAGTCTCCTTGATTTTGAACACTTCGCTTGAGCGGTTGAAAGTTCGTTCAAGCAGTCTGTTAAGGAAAACACGTTTAAAAGTCGATCTAAACACTTGTTCTTTCACTTTTTCCAAACCTTTTCTCTCTCTATCAGTCATTTTTGAACCCTAACCCTAAAAACACCTAATTTTTTATAGTTCTAACAGAGATCCACCTTAAATCTTCAAAGAGGGTTGAAGAACAAGCTAAGTACCGTTTGTTTTCTGTCTTCTCAAAGTTTAGAGTTGGGTCTTCACATTTTTCCTTCCATCTCGGGATATAGATACTTTTAACTTGTTATATCTTTGATTTGAGACACATATGTAGTATTTTCATTATATGTATGTATATAAATATGGATTTCAAGATGTATGAAGACTTGTATGTTATCAAATGGATTTGATCAAAAGAGGTGCTATCTCATGATTTTTCTTGAAGGGTTTATATATATATATGATGATTATGTTATGGATGATGGGAATTGTCCTTTAAATGCCTTAAAAGGAAAAAAAAAAAAAAACCCAATTTTCTTAAAACCAAAATTTTCAAATTTGTTCAATAAAGGGGTTTAGGTTCAATTGGCCTCCTAATCTTGAAATTGGATGTATTGTCTTTATTTTTATGTTGGAATATGAAATTTGGGAACCTCTTAATACAAAACATTAAGATGATGATGGGTATGACTTGGAGAATCCCTTTAATAGTGAATGTTTAAATTGTTGGATTGTTGTGAATTGAAACCAACATGCGAAAGTTAAGATTTGGAAATTCATGCATCATATGCATTTATAATTATACCTTGTGACTCGTAATGGTTAACGATTGCAAAGTGTTGGAAGGGAGTAAATAGCGTATGAGTTCAGGTGGTGAGTTGGGATTTGGTTTTGAGTTGTGTAATCTATATTGGTACCCCAGGAGTCAAGGTGCCCAATTGCCTTATCTTGTGCATATCGTTGGATGAATGTGTGAAATGTTTTAGGGTGTCCACGAGCCTGTCGCTTTTAGAATCAACAAATGTGGAAAACATTATTCTGGGTGTCGATGAGGTTGCTATTTTTGGAGTCGGCAAATGTGGAAAGGAAAGGTCTTGGGTGCCCATCGCCCTGCATTTTGAGAGTCAGCAAATGTGGGATTACTTTTAGTATACTACTATATATATGTAGTTGTGGAGTTGAGGCTCATGCTTGTGACATCATAGCTCCTTTACACCCTAAGATTTGGTTGAGATTTATTGTTGGCATCTCACATTTTAGGATCATGACTTTACAAAGGAAAGGACTTGGGATTTTGTTCTTATCTCTTGCATGGCATGATCATATGCATCTCAATTAATTTTATAACTTGTTAAAGGTAATTCCTACTGGGTAATTGCTCATCCCAAAACTAACCACAGTTCAGGAGAGGATGCTATTATGTCGCCAAGGTGAGTCAGCATGGGATGAAGTTTTGGTTGGGAGCATGGAGACTCATTTATATGCTATGTGTTGAAGCTTTGGGCTATTTTTGTAACGGGAACAAGGATTCCACCTTTTGTGTATTCAAAGGCACTCCTTGAAAAGATTGTTACCTCTGAGCATTTATATTTTTGTATTATCTCTAACTTTTTGAACTGTTAATATTTATTTAAAGAATGTATTTATACAAGAATGTAATCACATGAATAGTTCCAGGGGAGAGAAATAACTTTTGAGTCATGTAACCAACTTATTTAATGGTTAACTTGTTAATAATAATTGAAATATTTCTGGAGTACTATTGCCGTTATGATGAAATTTTGGAGTGTTACAAATTGGTATCAAAGCTAACTGGGTTGAATACCTGAAGCTCAGTGAATGGGGCGTATGCCATAATGGGTTTATCATGTTAGGAGGGGACGTTAGTATCCTATATGTCTATGTGTTTATGTGGTTGCGTGGCTATGTGGGTATGGGGTCAAGTTTCGAGGATATGACTTGTGTCCATTAAATTCATCAAAGTTCCTTTGGAAAAGCACCTAATCAATGCCTTTTCCACTCGGAAGTCCTTGAGCGTCGTGGGACAAGTTGATATTTTAAGAGTGTGATTCGTATGCCCTCTATGTGTTAATGTGCTTATGTGGTTTGTCTTATGTGTAATGAACGTATGAATGGAATTGTGATTATTCGAGTGTGACATGTGGGTTGACGTATAAGTTTATGAATTGTGTGTTAATCCTACTTTACCTTTACTCTTATATAGGATGTCTGGACGTGGCAGAGGCCGTGGTAGACCTTGCCGAGGTGGTCGGGGCATTCTGGCCCAACAAGATATTCCTTCCCAAGGAGAAAGTGTATGACAAAATATTGCGGCCACACCTTTGGCCCAAGACGCAATGGGGGCACTAGCCCGTGAAATGGCCGGGGCTCTTTGGGTGTCCATGGACATACTTCGAGTCGAGCAAGCAGCTAGAAAAGAAGAAAGGAAACTAGGACCTCCTTTTTGAAGAAAGAATTCTTCTGTTCAAATCCTGCCAAGTATGATAGCAGACTTGATCCCATAAAAGCCAATGAATGGTTAGAACAAATCCTTAAATCCTTTGAAATCTTGGATATTGTTCAAGGAGAGCTTTGAGTGGCATTAGCGTCTTGCCAAGTAAGAGGGAAAGTCGATCAGTGGTGGAAGTCGATTAAACATAGGGTCAAACACACTTGGGAGGCATTCACTCATGCCTTTCAGAAGAAGTTTTTGCCTCTTACTGCTAGGGAAAGGTTAAGAAAATAGTTTGAGGAACTAAGGCAACTACATACACCTGTGGTAGAGTTTAAGGCCACCTTCACCAGCTTATCACGCTTTGCACCCAAGCTTGTAGCAACCGAGGAGTGCTAATGCTTGGAGTTTGAGAAGAGATTAAGGCCTAAGATCTTGATAAAGGTGATGGGAAACATGTTCAAGAAGTAAGATTGGCTTGTTAAAACTGCAACTCACGTAGAGATCATGTTAGAGGCCGAGGAGTTTAGGTAGAAGCATAAGAGGTCGGGTTATGCAGAGTCCAGAGGTGACACGGGATCTTCCAAGAAATCGAGGGGTTCTTCTTCTTCTTATTTCCAATCATTACCACAACATGCCAAGTCTTCAGGGTCTGTTTCCTTGAGGAGTTCGAGAGATATGGGTCTGAGCCGTATCACTTGTTTTAAATGTGGCCAACATGGTCACCATGCTTCTAAGTGCAAACAGAGTTTGGGATAGCAACAATTGGCTTGTTCACACAACCAATCTTAGGGGAGGGGTCAGATGCTTGCGTACTATCATTACTAATAATCGGGGCATATAAAGAGGTCTTGCCCTCAGTTAGCCAAGACGGTCGGTGCTTCAAGGTCACGACAAGCTGGAGGATATCAGATAGGTGTAGACATCCTACTTTTTGACCACCCTTATGACTTGGACGTTAGCACTTGCACACCCAATGATGAGTGTATATGCTTGTCAAGTGCTCGAAGTCCTTAGCGAAATGCCACAGCTTTGAGCCTTTCAAATCCTACACCCATATTGTCTTGTTTTTGGACCCAAACCTTAGATCTTCAAGCCTGCAACCTCTTGTGGCCTGCCAGCCACTTGTATAGGCTGCCGGCCACCAGTGATGGCCGGCCGGCCACCAGTGTGTTTTGCAGATATTTTGTGACAGTTGTGCTAGCTGTTTGCACAGATGCATACATCTGCTCCCACGTATATGGCTAGATGTTCTTGAGGGAAATTTATGTTTTCTATATATAGAGAGCCTCCCTTCTTGCCATAGGGTTAGAAAAATTTTGGAGAAATTTTTTTTCCACTTTTTACAATTTTCTCTCTCTCTCTCTCTCTCTCTCTCTCTCTCTCTTGCAAATTTCTTAACCATAGCCTATACACTCTTAACCAAACCTCTTCATCTTTGAGTTAAGGTATCTTTGAGCCTTGTTTGAGCTCTTGAGGGTGTGTTGGTCATGTGTTATTGCTTGAAATTGATTCTTCTCTTCAAGAGGTATAAAGCTTTGCCTCTTTACTTGTTGTAATCACTCTTTTTCTTGCTGTTTTCCAACTATTTTTGGGCTGTAAAAACTCTATATTTTTGGGTTGAAACTTGAGTTTTAAGGCCAATAAATGTTGAGGGGTGGTTCACCCTTCTCTACACCTTGCTCTCAAGGCTTTTACCCTTGTGTTTGCCACCTTTGCACTATCTTTTTTTAAGCTTCTAAACACTGATTTTCAGAGTTATTTTAGTGGCTAAAATCATGGTTTGAAGTCCAAAATTGGAGGGGTTAGCCTCCATTCCTTGTGTTTTGCCTACTAGTCTATCATGATCCATGTTTTAACTTATTAATCTAGCTATTTTGGCTTAATTCCAGCATGTTTTAGGACTATTTTTAGACTGTTTTAGGACTGTTTCTAAGTGTTTATTACATTTGAGCTTTGTTTGGCATGCTTATAGTGTAATTGTCCTCATGAGTTTGGTATTTCAGGCCTTAGACACCATCTTATTTGAGTTGATTGCATTTATTTATGGCTTTCCGTACTTGTGATCACTCTTAATCATCTTTGCAACCTCCCTCATTTCTTGGTTTTTGTTTTTCTTTGAAAGTGGCTTCCAACTACTTGTTTCTTTAAGCATGGGATTGAGATGTCATGCTTAATGGTTTAATCCCTTTGGGGGTTCATTACCAATGGTATGATGTCTCTTTCATGCCTAAAGCAACTCTTGGTTTGAGCCCTCTTTCCATTAGAGGACTTAAATTCACCATTTGGACTCAATTGATTAAAGAATGGATGGTAAATAAAATGAAGTAATAAAATTGAGGCTAAAAAAAGGTGCAAGATAATAACTTGTTTGGGTTCAATCTGACGTTAATTGAACCCTTGAGTCTTGAGTCGTTTCATACTCATTAGTGATGAAAACGGTTCAAGATTCATTGCCAACTACTTCCCTTGATCCTTCATGAAAGGGAGGTGGTTTTGAGAGTCTTATTTTATTGCATTTATTGAACTTGCACACTTGGTTTCATAAGCCATCATGCAATGAAATTGTATCCATTTGTGGTTTATGAAATCAAACTTACTATTCCTTTGAGCTGTCCAAATGATAAAGAGGGTTAAATTGTGCAAACAAACCCTTGAGAATACACTGTCTTTGCCCTATTTGCTCTCTCTTGTAGTAGGGAAGTTCTGTCATCAGTGGCCGGCAGGCCATCATCAGTGGACGACAGGCCCTCTTCCAGCCACCAATGCAAAATCAAGCAATGTTCTCCTGAAGCATAACATTGTTGGTCTGGAGTTGGAAATCAGTACACGTGTTATATTGTGCAACAAAGGCATTTAGCAACAGAAACAATGTTTTTTCGGATGGAAACTGCATTCATGCATGAGCTCTCCATCGATTCTTGGGATCCGTGTTATATATATTAGTATGGTACTTAAAATAGTGGCTTTGTACTTAATTAGTTAGAATAGCTGATTCGTCTTGTGTTGTAATTATTTTAATTAGCTAGATTAGTTAATTAATTAGTTCATTCGGTTTGTAATAATTAGTTAAGTAGTTTAGCTATTTATTCATTTCATTTTGCAATAGTTAATTAATTAGCTAGTTAGCTAGTTAGGTTATTTGGACTCTCCTTCGTGAGAGCGCAATGTTGTGATAATGTGTATGTCTTCCAACCCCACATCTTTCTCCCTTTTATTTACTCCCTTTTATTTGGACTCTCATTCATGAGAGCGCAATGTTGACTTGAACTTCATGATGTAAAATTTTACCTACACTTACATGTTTCTTTGCATTGCATTTGCATTGGTGCGTCTAAGTCACTGTGTTTGCCATCTGCTATTCCTGGACGGTTGGCCGAAGGCTTTCCTAAAAAGCTTGCGAAAAGGCTGACTGGTCATGGGCTCTGCCATGATGGGAACACAACCCTTGGATCCGGACTACTGCTGTACTATTTGATCTTCCTTTCACTTCTCGGTGTTAGGTGTGAAAGGTATATTAGGTAGTCTTGCTGAGGTACCCTTTTGACCATTTGTCCTATTTGCATATGGAAAAGCCATAGAGACTGTTCCAAACAAGGACATGATGCTTACCCGAAAATAGGATTGTGTGAAACCGTTTTGTTTTAATAGTGAACTCTAGTTCCTGACAAAACTAGGACAGGGTAACCTTACCCCCTCATAGGGGTGTTTTGGCTCTCACTTAACTGGTATGTACTTTATAATGAAACTTTATAGGAATGTGCGTATTAGTTGCAAGTTTGGTATCCGTTTTGAGGGGCAGAATTCAGTGTTGAGTGCAGTCCTACAGCTTTGATTACATCTGTGTTGGTAATATCATTAGTTGAGGTGCTGTGCGGTTTCTAATTACTGCTTTCTTTTTTCTTTATTTCTTTTGCTAAGTAGTATAACACCATAGCTTCGGAAAGTTCGGATATCCCCCAAGTGCTCTGGACCCGAGTCAGAAGCCTGTGCAAAGTCAGAGATCGTGTTAGGGGATAGCCCGTGTTTACTTTACTCCTACTGGTTACGAGACGGAGGAGAGTCAGATAGAGTTCACCGGTCCAATTTTTACAGCAGTCACCCATCAATTCACTTGCATCCAGTCAGGCTTAAGGACAATCTTCTACATCTATTTCAGCACGGGATCACTCGCCTATTCCAATGACAAAGTATTCCCCAATCAGTATGGAGGAATTGATCCATCATCTTCAGTAAATAGTTGAAACCCCGCAAGAAGATCTTTGTTTTTGAGCAAGGTCACAAATCGTCAAGTAATAAACAGGCTGCAACAACAACAACCATAGCCGGCAGCAACTTCTGCATCTCATGTACCTCCTACGGGTATTCCAGCACCCAATGCCACTGTCCATACTGCTAATGTCCAAGAGAATCAGGGCAATCAAACAAAGCAGATCCCACCACAAGCCTCCAAAGCACATGTGTATTAAACTGGAGATCCATTTGAATTTGAGGTTGACCCAACTGTGCTTAAGGTCAAAAAGCTAGAGAAGATGGGTACACTGACTCTGTAGTGACATTCCCAGATCAGTTCAAAATGTCGTACATCGATTGATTTGACGGCTCCGAGGATCCCATGATTCATCTGTGGCTATTTTCAGACATCTTGCGGCCGATGGGCCTAACCAGATTGTAAAAACTGTCTCTATTTGGTCGGACCATGTCAAGAACAGCATCCATCTGGTATGCGAAGTTGGAGGATTCTGTGAAGCAGAATTTGGAGGAAATGGCTTAGGCCTTTATTGCTTAGTACTCGTACAATACACAAATCGAGGTAACAACTCGTGATCTTGAGGCAACGCGCCAGGAGTCGAAGGAGGGCTTCTCAGAATTTGTGACGAGGTGGAGGACTAAGGCTTCAATGATGACCACCAAGCCTTCTGAGAAAGATCAGATAAGGATAATAGTCCGCAATCTGCATGGGAAGTTGTTGTAGAAAATGATCGTCTTACCTCTGTTCACATTCACCGAGCTCCATGAGATGGGAGTTCAGATTGAAGACGCCATGAAAAAAGGGCTAATTATTGATGAGAAAGAGCAAGCGAAAAGGTCTTTTGTGCGCAGTTCCAATGCTACCACTAGTGGTAGCACAGTTGCCCGAGCATCAAATGTGAGCGTCGTTACTACCGTAACCAAGACCACCAATCCCTTTGCCAATACAGCTCCACAAACTTCAGCTAACCCTGCCCGATCCTAGAGGGCCTTTACCCAACTCTACATGACCCTATCTCAAGCCATGAAGGTGTTGATCAAAAAAGGGCACCTCAAACCATTAGAGCCTCGCCCACTACCGATCCTCTTCCACCAAAACACAACCCAGCAAAGTACTGCGCGTTTCACCAGCAGCATGGTCACGATACCGACCAATGCTTTCGATTGCATCATGAGATTCAAGACCTCATTGACAATTAGGTGATCGCACCACCCTAGAAGCCGAATATAACTACAAACCCTCTCCCGACCCACAATTAAGTCCTTCCACCTCAAATCTAAACCTAATCCATACACTAGCCATCCCCTATGACCCCAGGGTATATATTACCCTTTCCTACCTACTAAGACCGACGGTGTTCATTCCTGAAAGTACAAATTTGTGCATGATGGATACATCCACACTTCAACCTAAGCCTATGGTGGTGATCGTTGTAGTAGAAGGCAAGTTGGCCTTAGACGAAAGTATGAGTCTGTCGCTGAAGAGCTCTGAGGGCTTGCCTGAGGGGGTGTATAATCCAAGCTGCTACATTGTGCCGATTGATTAAGTCAAGCCGAAATTGGTATGGCCAAATGCAGTGGAGGTTAATGTGGTTAGGGAGAATGCCCCGAACCAAGGGTTGGATGATCTGGCGGAACTCAAGGAGGATTTAGTCAATCTGCAGTTCTTTGACAAACAGGATCAGGGGGATGTGCAGATTGGCTGGTTGGATTTGAATGGATCAACCGACAACTCAGGGTGGTTGAGTGATGAACTGGACAGGGAGGAAGGAACTGAAATAAAACCCGAGAAAAAAGAAGCAAGAATTGCTGTAATGGCCGGAAGGGCTGATGAAAAGAGAAACTTACCGGAGAGCACTGGCGTAGAAAATTCAGCTCAGGAACTGGGCGCTGTGAGCACTGTGGACACTAAGCAGGAAGTTGCGCTGAAGCAGTTTGAACAAGAGAGGCTTGAAGACAACCAGAAAACAATACTGGCCCAACACCCTACGGGGGATACCTGTGATGTGAAAGTGATCTGAACGGAGCCGGACAGCTATTTGTTGACTGCAGGAGGTGTATGGTAGGAGGATGACGATCTATATCTGGCTCACACTGACAAAGACTGGTGTGAATGCCTTCCAGACAACGCATGGTATGCAGAAGAAATAGATCACATAACAAGAAGTGGGCAGTATTTTAAACCGCCACACTTAGATCAAGCTGAGGCATTTGAGAAAGACAGAAAGGTTGAGAAATAGAAAGAGAAGTAGCTGGAGAAAGAGGCAGTGTTAAAGAAACTTAAGAAAATCCAGACAGACATCTCAATTTGGGGTCTGTTCATGGCCTCCTTGGTGCATCGACAAGCAATACTGTCAGCAATGGACAAAGTTAAATTGTCCATTGACACTACCCCTGAATAGCTTATGGGATTGGTCTTCCCAGGTGGCGTCGGGCCAACCCTAACCTTTTTTGACAAAGAATTGCAGCCGAAAGACTCAGCTTACAACAAATCCTTGTACATATCTGTTGAATGTAGGGAGAAATGGGTACCAGTGGTGTTGATAGACACCGGTTCAACTATCAATGTTTGTCCTTTTCACAGAGCTTATACAGTTGGCCTCAGACCAGCAGACTTCATGCTAACAGCCCAGGTAATTCGAGCATATGATAATACGAGCAGGGAGGTTATGGGCAGGTGCAAATTAGAGTCCAAGTGGGCCCACCTCAGCAAGATGTCGAGTTCCATGTCCTAGATATGCCGACCACCTTTAACCTACTACTAGGGAGGCCTTGGTTACATCATATGAAAGCTATCTCCTCCACCCTCCACCAAATGTTGAAATACCCTCACGGGAAAGGGGTGGCAATTGTTTTTGGGAATGCATCCATCCATCCCCTGCCAGAGGTAACTATGCCAGTGTTGGAGATCACTCATGGCGAGGAGGATGCATTCCTTTCAGGGTTCACTCTGGTTGTGGCCCGAGTCATGCAGACCATTTTGGCTGCTGATGAGGGCATGTATGTCAGCGTCCAATCTATCTATGTCATGAACAAATTGCAACATGTACCAGGAATGGGACTTGGAAAAAGTGGCCAAAAAGGCGTCACAGCATTGGCCGATGTGCCGTACAATCCACATTCCTTTGGTTTGGGCTATGTACCCACCAAAGAGGATTGGATCAGGAAATGAGAAGAAATCAGGGGCAGAGCCAGAGCCAAGCAGGCCGAGAAACACTATGAGCTTATTCACAGGCCAATCTGGGGAATGCTGAATGGACACCTTATTCGGGAGGGAGACAATTTCCTCTTTTGTGGTTTTCTCGAGCCCTGGATGAATTCCACGAAGTAGTGTGTTCCTGGTTTCGAAATCTTCTTTGACCTACAGTTGCAAGATAGTGATACCGAGAGAAAGGCTGAACCAAGTACTAAAGCTGAACAGAGCATGGAAAATGACTCAGACAACAGTAAGCTTGGAGTAGGGACAGCACTGGCATGTCTTCTTGCAAATCCTGCGGCTGACTCAGAGAACTTGGGGGATAACCTTACCATCTTCATGAACCCATCCAGTAGCATTTTGGATGCATCAGAGGCACCATCTCTTATCTGGCAGCTAGAGGAGGGCTATCTGTCTAGTTCTGAGTCTGGTGATGAGCTAGAATCTGATTCCACTGAGTCTGTGGGGTCGGAATCAGATTCTAGTTCCTCTGAGTCTGAGTCTGGTATTCCCGGGGGTGCTAACTCGGATGCCAAGGTCTTGTCCAGGTCCTCATTTTCTTTTGTTTTTGAGTCGATTGTAATCGAAGATCTAGATCTTACGAATGAGAACGCTGCCGATTCTAAGTATTTCTTTGTGTTACTTTTTTATTTTATTGACCAAGATTTTCAGAATTTTAATGAAAACGAGGAGGAAGGAATTCCTCTGGTTTTGAAAAACTTGATTAATCAAGAGGATAAGAGGTTTGTTAAACCCTGTTTTGATGAAATCATTATTATTAATGTGGGTATTGAGAAGATTTCAAAGATGTTTTCGCATGGTCCTATGAAGATATGCCTGGAATCAATCCTGAGATTGTATAGCATCGGATCCCTTTTGACCCCGAGGCCCGACCCGTCAAGCAGAAACTGCATAGAGTCCGTCCAGATTGGGCATTGAAATCAAGGAAGAGGTCACCAAGTAGATCGAGGCAGGTTTCTTGTTAGTATCTGAGTATTCGACTTGGTTGGCCAACATTGTCCCAGTACCAAAAAAGGATAGTAGAATCCAGGTGTATATGGACTTTAGGGATTTGAACAGAGCTAATCCAAAGGACAACTTTCCTCTGCCGCACATTGATGAGTTAGTGGACTTCACTGCGGGCCATGCATTACTATCCTTTATGGATGGGTTTTCTGGGTATAACCAGATTTTGATGGTGCTTGAGGACAGAGAGAAAACTGCATTTACTATGCCGTAGGGTACCTACTGCTACCGAGTTATGCCGTTTGGGTTGAAGAATGCCGAGGCTACCTATCAGAGGGCTGCGACCACCGTTCTGCATGACATGATCCACAAAGAGGTCGAGGTGTATGTAGACGACATGATTGTCAAATCCAAAGAAAGGGAGGGCCACTACACCGCCTTGGAGAAATTCTTTCAACTGATCAGAGAATACAAGTTGAGGTGGAATCCGCAAAAATGCACCTTCGGCGTAACAGTAGGGAAAATGCTAGGCCTTTTGATCACATAGAGGGGCATCGAAGTAGATTCTTCCAAAATCAAGGCCATCCTAGAAATGCCACCATTAAGGACTGAAAAGGAGGTGTGAGGCTTTCTGGGTAAAGTGCAATTCATAAGACGATTTATTTCTAAATTAACCTTGACTTGTGAACCACTATTTGGTTTCCTAAAGAAAGGGAAGAAATTCTGATGGGATGATCGATATCAATTTGCCTTTGAGCAGGTCATGCAGTACCTCTAGAATCCGCATGTGTTGTCGCCACTAGAGTCGGGAAAGCCTTT
This sequence comes from Camellia lanceoleosa, assembly GCA_025200525.1. Taxonomy (NCBI): domain Eukaryota; kingdom Viridiplantae; phylum Streptophyta; class Magnoliopsida; order Ericales; family Theaceae; genus Camellia; species Camellia lanceoleosa. The sequence continues at coordinate 75,904,046 of CM045767.1, read as the reverse complement.
GATCCTGTATCTGTCAATAACAGACATGACTATGGGATGCATGCTTACTTAGGAATCTGAAGATATGGTGGAGAAAGCTATCAACTACTTGAGCAAGAAAATGTTGGATTACAAGACCCGCTATACTCCATTGGAGAAAGCTTGTCTAGCCTTGGTATAGGCTATTAGGAAGTTGAGACACTACTTGTTAGCTCATTCTGTAATTCTGGTTTCGAGATTAAATGCCATCAAATATCTCTTTGAGAAACCAACGCTTACGGGTAGGCTAGCTCGTTGGTTGCTTCTCCTCTCCAAATTTGATTTCAAATATGTCACCTGCAAGTTAGTCAAGGGAAGAGCTGTAGCGGAGTTCCTGGAAAACCACTCAGTAGAAAGCGGTAGAATACCTGTTCCTAGATAACGCCATTTTGCAAGCTGAGGAGAAGACTTGGACAATGTACTTTGGCGGAGCGTCCAATCAATACGATTATGGGATAGGTGCGTTATTGATAGCACCTGACGACTCCCATATACCTTTGGCCTTCAAACTCCAGTTCAAGGTATCCAATAATGAAGCAAAATATGAAGCATGTATCGCTGGTTTAGAAGCCGCCTTGGAACTAGGGGAAAAAAGATTGGATTTTATCAGGGACTTGAACTTAGTTGTTTCTCAAGCAAATGGAGACTGGAAAGTCAAAGAATAAAAGATGAAGGTTTATCACCAAACCCTGAATGTTCTGATTCCTAGGTTTGAAAAGCTGATTTTCACTCGTCTACTAAGAGAGAACAATAGGTTCACTGATGCTTTAGCAACTCTATCTTCTATGGTAGACATCCCACTTCGAGTCTAGATGCGTTCGATTATCATTGAGCAGAAATACACACCGGCTTATGAAACTATCGCCACAATAGATGAAGTGCAAGACAAAAACCCTGGATACTACGATATTTGGAACTTCTTGGAAAAGGAGATTTATCCACCAAGGGCAAATGCCAAGGACAAAAGAGGAATACGACGAATAGCCATCCAATTTATCATCTGCGAGGGTAAACTTTATAAGTGAGGTCGTCTGGGAATGCACAAGTTGTGTGTTGAAGAAGAGGAATCAAAGCACCTGATGGAGACCATCCATGGAGGAGAGTGCGGAGCGCACATGAATGGAGTGATGCTAGCCTGAAAGATTCTCAGGCAAGGTTACTACTGGTCCACTATGGAGGAGGATTGTATTGGTTTTGTTTGACGATACCACAAATGCCAAATTCATGCCAATCGCATGAACATCCCGCCATCAAAACTGGACAACGTGACTTCGCCATGGCCTTTCTTAGTCTGGGGAATTAACGTCATCAGTGCAGTCACGCCAACATGATCAAACGGGCATGAATATATTTGGTGGCAATTGATTACTTTACAAAATGGGTGAAAACTCAATCCTATGCAGTATTGAAAGCATCGCATGTGGCCAAGTTCGTCAAAAATAATATCATTTGCCGGTATAGAGTCCTAAATGAGATTATATCAGATAATGACTCTTACTTCAAGAAAGAGGTGATAGACTTGTTGGAGAAATATAATGTGGCTTTTCATAAGTCATCTACATACAGGCCGCAAACTAATGGTGCTGTTGAAGCCGCCAACAAGAACATCAAGAATATCTTGCAGAAGATGGTTGAAACCTTTTGGGACTGACCGGATAAATTGCCATTCGCACTCTGGGGTTATAGAACTTCAATCCGGACATCTACAGGGGCAACTCCTTATTCTCTCATTTACGGGATGGAAGCTGTTCTACCAATTGTAATAGAAGTCCTGTCGTTGCAAGTTATGGCTAAGTGTCATGTAGTAGTGGCAGACTGGCAACATAGCAGATTTGAGGAACTGATGCTCTTTGATAAGAGAATGCTGAAGGCATTGTATCATATTCAGGGCTACCAACATAGAATTGCCAAGGATTTTAATAAGAAAGTTAAGTCTCAAAATCTCAAAGAGGGGGATATGGTGCTGAAAGACAACCGAGCTCTCATTCATGACCCTAGGGGCAAGTTCAGATCCAATTGGACTGGTCTTTACATCATCAAAGCTATCTGGTCAGGTGAAGTTGTTATTCTCATGGACTTAGATGGCCTGGAATTTTCACAACCGATCAACATGGACAAATTGAAGAAATGCTATCCCTAAAAGGCTCGCTAGGCCGAAAACCCGGAAGGGCGACCTAAGCAAAAGTTAGAGCATGAAAAATTCGAAATAAAGAAAAAATGAGCTCGCAAGGTTGAAAACTCTAAAGGGCAACTTTGGCAAAAGTTAGAGCGCAAAAGGAGAGTGTTAATACTCAAGTGAACCTAAACTGATCTACGTAAGGCCTGATTCCCATCTTCGGGATATGTAGACAACTTCGTCTTGAAGTTCGGCCATAATCACCTCCAACTCAACTGTCCTGTCCGTGTGTTTGTGTGTTTGATCAGGTCATCTTAGTCTGTCCATTACCTGAGAGTTCGGTTGTGATCTTTACTCCGAGAGAAGAGCTGGTTACAATATAGAGTAGTGGTGTTCCATCAGGGGCATTTCTAATCTTTTGATTTGGGGTTGTACATCTTGAGGCTTGATTCCGTGCGTGTCAGGGAGTGATCACTTTTGAAAATAGTTTTGGAAAGTTTTGATAAAAGTTGATTTTGTTCAAAATTTTATCTTTTACAACTTAGACCATTTTTGGACCAAAAGGAAAATTTTCAATGCTCACAACTTTAATTTCATTGATTTCAACATAAAAGTTCTCTAACTCTCTGATACAATTCAAAGTTTCTTTTATTATATTGAAAAAAACTTGAAAAGAAAGGTCAAAGCAATAAACAAGGGGCATAGATGAGTCAAGTGCTCCTGCGTCCTCTGTTCGTGCTTATAGAAGCTTATGAAGCCAAAGTGGGCCCAGTTTGTGCCTCATCCTCGAGCCAAGCCAAACACTCGCCAGAAAGGGTGCAATTGAAACTAGGGGCAGGGGCCAGAAGCTCTCTCGTCCTCCAAGCAGTGAGGTACATAGCCAAGTGTGAACCAGGCGGCTCTGATCATGACCAAACTGATGTCTGAACCGGAAAGGAAAATAGAACACGTAGTGCGTGAGGCCAATCAATTGTATTCCAGGTTGCCGAGCCATGCTGTAACTCATTTTAATTAGATTAAGCCAAGGGCAACGCCAAGCTATGTCATTAGCAGACCTGTTGTACATCCAGTCGCACCACCACCCCTCATTCAGGAAATCCACTAGTCGGTGGCGGAAGAAATAGCCTCGAGTTGAGTACTCAAGGCAAGAGTCCACTACCTTCAGCTTATCCATAGGCCACACCTGGGAAAGGATGAAAAGAAAAGAGAGATTAAAGAATAGAGAGATATATGTTGAGAGAAAAGTGAGAAAAGGGCTTTGAGAGAAAAATAGAGTATAAGTGCCGAGTGATATGAGAAACACATATGAGAAATTGTGGGAAACAATATCTGAAGAAGTAGTGGGCTCCTCGCAAATCTGGTAGTCTCTCGCCGATGAAAGGCATCTAACCCCATCAAAGTCTCGGCCAGTGCCAAACCAATGCAACTCTTGCCTTCTTTCAAACTTTAGGCCACTTCGATCAAACAAATGTTGGATCCGCCGAAACTAGGGGCAAGAAGGAAATGTGCAAGCATACATAAGCAGAGGGCATGCTGCCAAAAACCCTACTAGAGAAGGGGGGCTGAAGCACGACTTCCTCATCACACCGGGATTCCATTAGTGCTTGAAATTCTTTAATTGTCAGGCATATTTCTTGTCTCCCGAAGTGAAAAACATGTGTAATTGGGTTCCAGCATTGGGCCGCGACATGGAGGAACTGAAAACAAAGTGGAGTATGGCTCAACGGAAAAAGTGTATTTATGCCGATACCCCAGAAATTTACCTTTTCTATACCGTCTAAAGTTGTTATCCAATTCGTGAGTTTTTGGACAAGAAATGGATCCAATTGTGGAAGAAATTGCAGCTGAAATGAAGTTCTAGAAGAGAAATCACAAAGCTAAACCTTTTGTAGAAGATAAGGCTATGAGTGGAAGCCAGCTATCAAACAATCAGGAGGTTATTTACACTGATGGCCGGCAAGCCACCTCCTCTGGTTGGCAAGCTCTATCTCTGGCCGACCGTCCCTCCTTCTAGTCTGTTGTCTGCCTGTGTGCTGGGCAGTGTTGGAAGCATGTGTTTTGGCTTGATCTTTGTGTCTTTTAAGGTCTTGTTTTGAGTCTTTTTGGTTTTAACAGGTTTGTTTATTTGTATTTGAGTTATTTTTGCTTTGTTTATCGAGTTGTATTTTATATTTTGTATTTTGGTTGTTGGTCGGCTCATTACCCGATTAAGAACGTCGTGCCAACACAAGTGTTCAGTTTTCGTTTGCAAATTCAATTCAAATTCCATTTCATGCAAATATGGTGCTCATGATGCAAAATTACAACACTTTTCATAAAAACTGCGGGATTTTATTATGATCATGTTTTTACAAAAGAGGAGTACAAGTTTCAAAAGCAAAATAAAACCTATCTGAAGCTATATATGTGCTAATGCTATCAAACAAACGAAGCTAAGCAAAAAAGTACAAAAATCAACGTCAGTCGCCTCAGGCCCGAGAGGCCCTCTTTGTCCTCTTCCTCGGAGGGAAGGACTCGGGGGCACTATCTCTATCGGCATCGCTGTCCGAATCAGACGCTGAACTAGAGCCAGTGTCGTCTCTACTCTCTACCCCAGAGTCCTTGCCGGTATCACTTTCGTTCTCTGCCTCAGAGCCCGCCGCATCGTCACATCCACTCTCGGCTCCCGAGCTAGTATCATCATCTCCACTCTTGGATGACTCAGAATGCCGACTCACTGCCTCTTTAGAGTCACTGGTCTCAACATTATCATCGCTTAAGATGGGCTCTAAAGGACTGCTATGGCCTCGGGTGCCCCTATCTCTGCCTCAACCGTGACCTACATCTCGGCTACGAGCAGGGGCCTATCTCTCTCTCCCCCTGCTATTGGAGAAGGTGCTGCCAGTGTCGATGCTGTTGGTGCCGCTACTGATGCCATCGGTGCAGACGAAATCTGAAAAGAGACAGTTGACAACATATCAGCTACAATGTGAGTATCAGATACAAATGGTATGTAGAAATCAGATATAGAATGAGTATAGTGTGTGAATGCAGTTTATCAGATATAGTGTGTCAGATGTATTTTGGGAAAGACTACAGTCGAAATGCCAGTGTATCAGTTGAAATATGATAGCATGAAATGCTAAACTGAAGGAAATTACTAGGATACCGTGGAGACCAAGTAGCGTCTCCCTCCTCTGCACCATCACCATCAGGGAAGCCACCAGCTCGAGAGTGCTCCAAGTATACTTTATAGATGCCTGCAAATGCATTTGGATGATCAATGTATGCGATGAACACATTTGCAATGAAATATGGAAAGCAAATGGTAAAGTGTGGTTCATCCTTTGCTGGCTCAATCAGGATTTGATAAGCAGTCCTCGTATGCCTCCAACATGTGAGCATAGTGGGAAGCTCTGGCCAACAAATAGCCTGCTCAACAGGGGGAGCCCCTCTAGCATGGGCCCTAGTCATTCGAACCGTCTAGCCCTACATGAAGCCCTGCCTCGCTCCTGTGGCTTTGCCGAAGAGAAGGCATAAGATGGGTCTGAATGAAGGTCATGTAATCGCCCTCGTCTCTGAAGAAATTGACATCCAAGCCCACCATGAACTGTGCGATTGTATCAACAAATAGGCTGCCCATTGTCCTCATAGACTCCGGAGGTGGCATCAGAACGACCAGATCCAACAAGCCCATGGTTTGGCGAACGAATCTCTCACTCAAGAACCAAGCCCGACAGACTGGATCCTTTAGCAGACTCTGAAATCATGATGTGCCCTATGCTCCTGCATACTAATCCCGCACCCCGGCTGACATCAAGGGCCAAGGCTGCCACGTAATCTGTAAACAGAGGATGTTCAAATTGTTAGTTGCTGTCAGTTGTTACAGTATTAATCAGAACAGTTATAAAACAAAAATAACTATGTTTTGGGTTACCTCGTGGGTGGCCACAGTCTCAAAGTAATGGCGAAAGAAGGCAAAGGACTCGCGTTTCCTGCGTTGACATCGGCCACATATCGCCTCGAGTAGGAAACCAGCGAGGAGAGCTCCTCCATGGGCTCTGGAGTGAGAGTTGGAAGATACGCATAAACCCATAGTTGCAAGAAAACTGCAATGACATGTGATCAACAATGTATGAACAAATGCAAAAAGTGCAAAGCAGAAAGCACAACATGAACAGATGCAGAAAGTGCAAAGCAGAAAGCACAGGTGTTGAACAAATATAAAGTAGAAAATGTGAAGTAAAAAATGTAAAGTGCAAAGAAGGAACTGAAATGCATACCTCCTAGGCCTGCCAGTAGCCTCCGATCCGCTCTCCTCACAGGTGGGAAGTACAGCTCATATAGCCGTATAAGGTGGTGAGGCCGGCTTCGATCTAGTCGTAGAAGCGTACCCGAGGAAGGGTCACCAGGGCACCCAATAGATATAAGCCAATGGTGTTCCACCTGTTCGAAAACAAGGTGATAATGAAGACAAACATTAGGAAGCCCTGGGCATACTGCTCCATCTCCTCCAACGTCTCGGGCTCGCTCCCTCGGAACTACTCAATAAACCAATTGTACCTCACTATAGCTGGCCGGTACAGAGATGGAAGCACTCTTAACAGCTCGATCCAGGCAACCTCTCACTCCCCTATGTCAGTGTCAAAAGGGATCGGATCACCCCCTACTCCTAAGCCTGTGATCATGGCAAAGTCATAGGGAGTCATCGTTATCTCTCCCGGCAGTAGAGAAGTGGAAGGAGTTGGTACTGTCCCACCACGTCTCCATTAATGCTCCTAGAAAAGAACGGTTCGCAATGACGCGTGTCAGGCCAGAGTAGAAAAGGACGAAGCCAGTCTCGTCGACGATGTCTTGGACCGCAACAGGGAGCTCATCATACTAATCCCTTGCTGTCGCTGCTCCGTACCCCCTATAGGCACAGGAGTCTCCCTGTGGCAAAGAACAGTCTGTCGGATGAAAAGCGATTACAAGAAATGCAGTTAAAAGAAAAGCAGAAATGCATGAAAATAGAATTCATACCTCAGTAGAGCTCGATGAAAGGTAGGAGGCCAGCTTGCTCATCAGGAGGTCCTTTTGTACACCGTCAGCAAAGTCGCTGAAACGCTGAATGCCTCCCGACGATAAGATGTGCATTCGGGGATGATATCTCATCGGATCAAAAGGTCGCACTGTCAATAGTAGCGGCTTTGGCTCAAACTCGGGCTCAAACTTTGCCTCAAGGTCGGCCTTAATGCCCTAAGCCACCTCGTTAGCCTCAACAACTGCCATCTTCTCTACCTCGGCAACGGGTGTAAATGTAGGTGGAACCTCTGCAGGAGCTCCGTCGTGCAGAATATCATCTGCCATCTGGAAAATGGGTGAAAAGTAGGTGAAAAGTGAAGAAAAATGGAGAAAATAGGGTAAACTTAGAAAAAGTCAACCCTAAGAGAGAGAAAATGGGAGAAAAAGTCAAAGCCCGGAAAAGTTCAGAAAACTCAAGAGAGACTCGAGAGAACAAGCCTAAAGTGGTGAAAATCAGAGAAAAAACATCGAAATCAAAATCTAATCAGTTCAAAATGTTGAGAATCAATAGGGTTTTGCAAAAAAAGTGTGCATGGGGTGTTGGAAAACGAGTATAAAGTACGGATCTAGAGAGAGAAAGTGTCTAGAGAGAGGGAAAGCAATTTCAGCCTTAGAGAAGTGAGGAAATGAAGCCTTGAGGCTTGTACTTAAAGACCCGGAGCACAAGGACCAAATTGCCCCGAATCTGCCACGAGGGGCCTGCATGCCACATTGGTGGCTGGCAAGGTGTCTTGATGGCCGGCAGGTGGCCGGCAGCCTCTCCTAGTAGCCGGTGACTCTCAAGTGGGTCCTGGGGCTGTCTTGTTCTTCTACTTTCTGAGTAATGTGTGGAAGGTTTGGTTTTGGGAGCTTGCAGCTGTGTTCCGGTGCGAACATGTCCCACTTGCTACTATGAACGAGGTGTATCCTTTTGAACATGTTGTAATTCCTCCAAGAGGTAAATCAGAAGGTCCCATCAAATATCGTTTAATTCGTTTTGTCAAATTACCGCTTTCATTCTTTTCTATTGCATAGAATATGCATTTCACATATATAGATGTTACATGCGTGTCTTGCATCATTTATGATTTGTGCGTAGAACACATTGTTAGTCATGCAAAGAATATGCTCTTATTTCATGCATAGAACATGCTCTTGCATAGAATATGCTTTCAATTAATGTTATGTGTCGGTTGACCATCTTGCATGGAATATGCGTTATCACTGTATCGTTATGTTTACTTTGTGCATCTATCGTACACGTTCATTTTGTGCATTTATCGCATACCTCTCTGTTTTATCTCAAGACATGTGAAGCGCGAGCCCGAGTGATTTCTCTTTTATCTCAGGATATGTGAAGCGTAGCTCTGGGCATGTTTTATCTTGGAACGCGTGAAGCGCAAGTCCGAGCGATTTCTCTTTTATCTCAAGATGCGTGAAGCGCGGCTCTGGGCAACCAAAGCGGTTTCTCTTTTATCTCAGGACGCGTGAAGCATGGCCCTGGGTGTGTTCTATCTCAGGACATGCGAAGCACGAGCTCGAGCGGTGTTTCTTGTCTCTCAGGACGCGTGAAATGTGACCTTGAGTGGCTTTTATCTCGGGATGCGTGAAATGCGACCCCGAACAGTTTTCGTTCGTTTGTTTCTAAGGACACGTGAAACGCGGCCATGGGCGTGTTCTATCTCGAGACGTGTGAAGCGCGAGCCTAAGCAGTGTTTTTTGTCTCTCAGGACGCGTGAAATGCGACCCCGAGCAGTTTTTGTTCCTCTATTTCTCAGGATGCGTGAAGTGCGGCCCTAGGCATGTTTTATCTCGGGACACGTGAAATGCGACCCCAGGCAGTTTTCATTTCTTAGTTTCTCAGGATGCGTGAAACGCAACCTTGAGCAGTGTTTTCTATCCTCGTCTTGTGTTTTGGCGTGATCAGAGTGTATTTTAGTTCTTTTTGCATAGAACCTGTGTTTGTTTTAAGCTTAAAGTTGCTCATTCATATGTTATTATCTTGTTATCTTGTTTATTACATCTGTCTTGCTTATTGTGTCATCTTGTATGAGCATGAGTTTTCAAAACAGCCGGCTTCATAAAGCGTGTGAGTGTAGCTTCAAAGTTTTCTTCATGCATATCATTTGCATCTTGCCCCAAAACTACGCTGGTTTGATTCCTTGCAAAGGGATACATAGGCAGCCTGCAGGTGCAACTATTTATTTCTGTCTTGATTGTTTGTCTAAGTCTTACGGCCTTGTCAAAATAGGTCGTCTTCAGGCTTTGACATTCACTTACGTCATTTCATGACTCCGAGTTTTGTTAAGGAGGGGCAACTGTAGACACCTCATTTTTTGACCACCCTTACGACTTGGACGCCATCACTTGTATACCAATAATGAGTATATATGCTTGTTAAGTGCTCGAAGTCCTCAACGGAATGCCACAGCTTTGAGCCTTTCAAATCATATACCCCTATTGCCTTGTTTTTGGACCCAAATCGTGGATTTTCAAGCCTGCAACCTCTGGTAGCCTGCCAACCACTTGTATGGGCGAGCCATTACTCAGTTGGCCACTAATGTGATCTACCGGCCACCAGTGATGGCCGGCCAGCCACCAGTGTGTTTTGTAGATATTTTGTGACAGCTGTGCCAGTTGTTTGCATAGATGCATGCATTTGCTCCCACATGTATGGTTGGATGTTCTTGAGGGAAATTCATATTTTCTATTTATAGAGAGCCTCCCTTCTTGCCATGGGGTTAGAAAAATTTTGAAGCAAAATTTTTTCCTCTCTCTCTACAATTCTCTCTCTCTCTCTTGCAAATTTCTTAGCCATAGCCTATACACTCTTAACCAAAACTCTCCATCTTTGAGTTAAGGTATCTTTGAGCCTTGTTTGAGATCTTGAGGGTGTGTTGGTCATGTGTTATTGCTTGAAACTGATTCTTCTCTTCAAAAGGTATAAAGCTTTGTTTCTTTACTTGTTGTAATCACTCTTTTTCTTGCTGTTTTCCAACTATTTTTGGGCTGTAAAAACTCTGTATTTTTAGGCTAAAACTTGGGTTTTAAGGCAAATAAAGGTTGAGGGATGGTTCACCATTCTTTACACCTTGCTCTCAAGGTATTTACCCTTGTGTTTCTCACCTTTGCATTATCTTTTTTGAGCTTTTAAACACTGATTTTCAAAGTTATTTCAGTGGCTAAAATCATGGTTTGAAGTCCAAAATTGGAGGGGTTAGCCTCCCCTCCTTGTGTTTTGCCTACTAGTCTATCATGATCCATGTTTTAGCTTATTAATCTAGCTATTTTTTACTTAATTTCAGCATGTGTTAGGACTATTTTTAGACTATTTTAGGACTGTTTCTAAGTGTTTATTACATTTGAGCTTTGTTTGGCATGCTTATAGTGTAATTGTCCTCATTAGTTTGGTGTTTTAGGCTTTAGACACCATCTTATATGAGTTGATTGTATTTATTTATGGCTTTCTGTACTTGTGATCACTCTTAATCATCTTTGCAACCTCCCTTCTTTCTTGGTTTTTGTTTTGCTTTGAAAGTGGCTTCAAACTATTTGTTCGTTTAAGCATGAGATTAAGATGTCATGCTTAATGGTTTAATCCCTTTGGGGGTTCATTACCAACGGTATGATATCCCTTTCATGTCTAAAGCAACTCTTAGTTTGAGCCCTCTTTCCATTAGAAGACTTAAATTCACCCTTTGGACTCAATTGATTAAAGAATGGATGGTAAATAAAATAAAGTAATAAAATTGAGGCTAAAAAAAGGTGCAAGATAATAACTTGTTTGGGTTCAATTGGACGTTAATTGAATCCTTGAGTCTTGAGTCGTTTCATACTCATTAGTGATGAAAACGGTTCAAGATTCATTGCCAACTACTTCCCTTGATCCTTCATGAAAGGGAGGTGGTTTTGAGAGTCTTATTTTGTTGCATTTATTGAACTTGCACACTTGGTTTCATAAACTATCATGCAATGAAATTATATCTATTGGTGGTTTGTGAAATCAAACTTATTACTCATTTGAGCTATTCAAATCATAAGGAGGGGTAAATTGTGCAAACAAGCCCTTGAGAATACACTGTCTCTGCCCTATTTGCTCTCTATTGTAGCAGGGAAGTTCTATCATCAGTGGTCGACATGCCATCATCAGTGGACGGCAGGCCCTCTGCCGACCACCAATGCAAAATCAAGCAATGTTCTCCTAAAGTAGAACAGAGTTGGTCTGGAGTCGGAAATCAGTGCTTGTGTTATACTGTGTAATAGAGGCATTCAGTAGCAAAAACAATGTTTTTTCAAGGGGAAACCGCATTCATGCATGAGCTCTCCATTGATTCTTGGGATCCATGTTATATATATATATATATTAGTGTGGTACTTAAAATAGTGGCTTTGTACTTAATTAGTTAGAATAGCTAATTCGTCTTGTGTTGTAATTATTTTAATTAGTTACATTAGTTAATTAATTAGTTCATTCGGTTTGTAATAATTAGTTAAGTAGTTTAGCTATTTATTCATTTCATTTTGCAATAGTTAATTAATTAGCTAGTTAGCTAGTTAGTTTATTTGGACTCTCCTTCATGAGAGCGCAATGTTGTAATAATGTGTATGTCTTCCAACCCCACGTCTTTCTCCCTTTTATTTACTAGCTTATGATGGTTAGTTTAGGACATCATGTTTTGTTTAGCATATCTCCATGTTTGCATCCATTTGTATTGCATGCATCGAAGCTCGGCGCATCATTCTAACTTGCATTGTTAGTTTAATACTTCTTTGAATACGTACTTAGATCGCATGTTATCAAATTGCTTCATATGCCGTGATTTAGTAGCCGAGCCTATTTAGATTGCATATCGCATGTGTTGCATTAGTCATATTGCATAGTTAGGATCATACATTTTTTTAACTTTGTTCTCTTTTTGGCTTGGAGTACTAGGTAAGCCTTTACTCCCTTTAGCATATCGCATGCGTGTGAATGTTGCCATGTTTTAGCATGCTTACCATAAGGTTAAGTGCTTAAATGATAAACTGCTTGAATGCCTGTGGATGGAGGTTAATTGCTTGGATTGGAATAATTTGAGTAATGTACATATGCGATCACTCTTTCAAGTGGTACATATTCGAAATAATTTTTGCAAACAAACATGAATCCAGTGTTCTAATTTTTGCAAGTTAGTCTATACTTGTGTGTGTGCTCATCGCATAGTAATGCTAGCCTAATAAACTGGAGCAAGAGCATATAATTTAAATAAGATTCATATCATGATTAGTAGAGGCCGATCTTTGATCGGGCGAGCGGGGGTGCTCAATTCATGACCTTCCCCTCTCGTACCTAAGTTCCCGAGACGAGACAATCTTGGTGATGACGGACACGTGACCTTTGGCACGAGTCATGGGTTTCCTAAATTTTCCAAAATATTTCGGTAGCAACTCTGTATCTAGCAAAGCAGGCCATTTTTGGCAATTTAATTCAAAATCGATTTTTCAAAAGATTTGGCGGATTGGGACTCTTTGGTGATTATTTATTTCACATTGTACTTGTGGAATCAGATTCAAAACCACGAGAGTCTGATACTGTAGGGCTTATTTGTCTTTCGAGAGGGGGCACGAAAAAGTTGAGCTACAATAGGCTAAGGTCAGAAACCGGCTTATCAGTTAGCTCAGTTTGGACAGGTACCGAGAGCGATGCATGGGACCACTTCTGCACAATCGGTGCAATTGTCCTATGTTTAGAGGGGTGATCGAAGAAAAGAGGGACCACAGGGGCAAGTTTATGCCATTACTTCATCTGAGCAGTCATCTAGACCATTAATAGTGAGAGGTACTTATCTTATCTTCAATACTTGGGCCAGTGTGTTGATGGATACTGGAGTATTTCACACATTCATGGTATCTGCATTTGCATCCATTTTGGGGTTAGAAAGTGAACAACTAGAGTCTTCGCTTATAGTAGAGTCACCTGTTAGGGGTAAAGTTGTCTTGAATTCGGATGTCGTGGGTGTGTGATTGAAGTCGCTGATCACTAACTTTCTTTTAGCTTAGTGTTATTAGATATGTCAGGTTTTGATTTCATCATCAGCATGAATTGGTTGTCCTCCTACCGTGCCATCATAGACTGCTACCGTAGAAGAGTTATTGTGTGTACATTGGGTGGTGATTATTTCTCTTTTCTGTGCAATAGAACCGGTAGATTATTGCTGCCATTGTATGACCCACGTGATCTAGGTGAACTTAGCTCTCTTCTTGCAACTTTCATAGATAATGGGACTGGTATGACTAGAGGTGTATTTCCTAGAGTGGTTTGTGAGTATTCAAATGCCTTTCCAGTGCATCTCACTAAATTACCACCTCACCGTGAGGTCGAGTTCTCTATAGACTTAGTGCCTGGCACGGCATCCATCTCAATGTTAGTCTATAGGTTTACATTGTCTTCAAGGAGCAGTTACAAGAGTTATTAGATAAGGGCTTTATACACCCTAACACTTCGCCATAGGGAGCACTGGCTATCTTCTCTAAAAAGAATGATGGTTCGTTGCGGCTGTGTATCAACTACCGTAAGTTGAATATGGTCATGATCAAGAACAAATACCAGTTACCTAGAATAGATGACCTCTTTGATCAACTGAAGGGCTCCCATTGTTTCTCTAAGAGAGATCTAAGGTCGTGTTATCATCAGTTGCGTCTGAAAAAGGAGGATATAACGAAGATGCCTTTCGTACATGATATGGCCACTATGAGTTTCTAGTGATGCCTTTTGGTTTGACCAATGCCCTTTCCACCTTCATGGACTTGATGAATCAAGTCTTTCGAGAGTATCTCAACAAATTTGTAGTGGTTTTTATAGACGACATCCTTTTTTATTCACCTTCCGAGCAGGAGCATAAGGAGCACCTCTGTATTGTCTTGCAATTACTTAGAGAACACCGTTTGTATGCTAAATATGAGAAATGCAAGTTTTGGCTTTCCGAGGTGAAATTTTTGGATCACATTATTTCCGGGGATGGAATCACTATTGACTTTTCGAAAATTAAGGTTATACAGAATTGGGAGCGACTTAAGAATGCCTTTAAGATTCGTAGCTTTTTGGGTCTTGTCGGGTATTGTCGACGGTTTGTGAAGGACTTTTTTGCCGTAGCATCTCTATTAACTAAGTTAACTCGAAAGGAGGTAAAGTTTGTTTGGAGTGAGTCTTGTGAGACATCCTTCTTGGAGCTCAAAACTAGATTAACTGCTATACCAATTCTAATCCTTCTGTAGAAAGGGTTGGGTTATACCGTGTATTGTCATTCTTTTAGGGAAGGTTTGGGGTGTGTCCAAATGCAAGAGGGTAAAGTTGTGGCGTATGGTTCACATCAGTTAAAGACTCATGAAAGAAATTATCTAACCCACGACTTAGAGTTAGTCGCGGTCATCTTTGCTCTAAAACTTTGGAGGCACTATCTATATGGGGAGAAATTTGACATGTTCTAGGATCATAAAAATCTTAAATACTTATTTTCTCAAAAAGATTTGAACCTACGACAAAGAAGATAGATGGAGTTCATGGAGGATTACGGCTTCTAATTGCATTATCATCCGAGAAAGGCCAATGTGCTGGCCGATGCTTTGAGTAAAAAATCTGTGAGCTCTGTTGCTAGTCTTGCCATGAGATAGTGGGAGATGTTAGGTGATTTGGGTGAGTTTGACTTGCACCTTAGTGAGTCTCTTAAGCATGCCACCTTGTTTTCAGTTCTCCCACAACCAATACTTTCACACTGGTTATAGAAACACAATAGGGTAATCCGAAAGTGGAGGCAATCAAAGAGAAAATCTTCTAGGGGAAGGAAGAAAAGGGTTTGACTGTACATTCTGATTTTAGTGTCCAATATTTAGGCTGCCCTTTTGTACCAGAATCTTGTAGAGACGAGGTAATTCGAGAATTCCATCATTCCTGCCTTGCGGTACATTCTAGGAGGCACAAAAATGCACCGTGACCTTAGTCGTAAATTTTGGTGGAGAGGTATAAAGTGAGATGTAGCCTTGTTTATCTCCAAGTGTCTAACGTACCAACAAGTCAAAGCAAAACACCAGAAACCAACCGGGTTATTGTAACCCTTGCCTATAGTCGAATAGAAGTTGGATCACATCACTATGGATTTTGTCTTGGGTCTTCCTAGAACATAGAGAGGTAATGACACGGTTTGGGTTATTGTGAATCGACTAACTAAGTCGGCCCGTTTTCTTGCTATGTGTATGGGAGATTTAGTTGATTATTTGGATGAGCTTTATGTTAAAGAGATTGTTCGAATCCATGGGATTCCGATGAGTATCTTCTCAGATAGAGACCCTCATTTTACAGCATGGTTATGGCAGAGCTTACAAAATGTTATGGATACTCAGTTGACCTTTAATACCGCCTATCACCCTTAAACGAAGTGGCGGCGATGCAACGTGCCATCCAAATCCTAGAAGATATGTTGAGAGCTTGTGTCTTAGACTTCAAGGGTTCTTGGGAGAGACATTTACCTCTAGCGGAGTTTACCTATAATAATAGTTATCAGGCTAGCATCAGAATGGCACCTTTTGAAGCTTTGTATGGACGTCCATGTAGATCACCTGTGTATTGGACCGAGGTAGGGGATTCATCCATGCTTGGACCCGAGTTAGTTCGTGAGACCACCGAGAAAGTGGCTCTCATTCGGAAGAGATTGATTACAGCTTAAAGCCGACAAAAGAATTATGTCGACCGGAGAAGAAGACCTCTATCTTTCAAAGTGGGTGATCATGTGCTTTTGAAGATATTACCTAGGAAGGGTTTGATGAGATTGGGGCGAACGAGAAAATTATCACCTAGGTTCATTGGCTTATTTGACATTCTAGATTGGACAAACATGATGTGTTTCACCTATCGCCTTGCCTTACCACCACAATTTTCTGGGGTACACAATGTGTTTCACGTTTCCATACTTCGTAAGTATGAACCTGATCCTTCTCATATCTTAGATTGGACAAACATAAAGATAGATGGGAATGCTTCTTATAAATAGAGACCTGTAAAAATCTTAGATTCCCGAGAGCAAGTTTTGAGGGGCAAAACCATTCCTCTAGTAAAGGTGTTGTGACATCATCATGGGGTAGAAAAAGTTACTTTGAAACGAGAAGCCGAGGTCTGTGAGAAATACCCGGATTTGTTTAATGTTGTGTAATCAAGTTAATTTATTGTTTTCCTTGACAATATGTATTTTGACTTGTGAAGTGAAGTAATGCAAAAGTGTTACTTTCCTAGAAACTTAGACTTTCATATCATTAGCTGAAATGTGACTTGCTTTCGTTCTCACTTAACTGATTGTTAGGAAGGTTGTTAATATAGTATTTGTGTTCTTTTGGGTTTGTTGGAATCGTTATTAACAGGAATCATGAAATTTCGGGGACAAAATTCTTTAAGCAGGGTAGATTGTAACAATCTGTTATGGATGATTGCTCGAGTAGTCAATCGGTCGCTCGAGCGGTAACGCATTGCTCTCAGTATCTTGTCTATTTGCAAACAAGATTGGTCCAGTGGTTAAGTGGTCACTCGAGCATAGAAATGAGGCTTCCAGTATTTTCACTGTAGCTCTACAAAAATTTTGAGACCATGCATTTACCGCTTGAGCAATAGAAAGTTCGCTCGAGCCTTCTCCTTGATTTTGAGAACTTCACTCGTGCGATTAAAAGTTCACTCGAGCGGTCTGTTCGAGACAACACTTTTAAAATTCGATCTAAACATTTTTTCTCACTTTTTCAAAACATTCTCTCTCTCTCTCTCTCTCTCTCTCTCTCTCTCTCTCTCTCTCTCTCTCTCTCTTTATCATCCATTTCCAAACCCTAACCCTAAAAACACTTGATTTCTCATAATTCTACCCGAAATCCACCTTAAATCTTCCAAGAGGGTTAAAGAACAAGCTAAATCCTAAATTTCTACGTTTTATTTTCCGTCTTTTTGAAGTTTGGAGTTGGGTCTTCACCTTTTGTCTCCAATCTCAAGGTAGGGTACTTTTAACTTGTTATATCTTTGATTTGATATATATATGGTATTTTTATTATATATATAGATTTCAAGATGTATGAAGATTTGTATGTTATCAAGTGGATTTGATCAAAAAGGGTGGTATCTTATGATTTTTCTTGAAGGGTTTATATATATATATGATGATTATGTTATGAATGATGGGATTGGCCTTTAAATGCATTAAAAGGGAAAAGCCATAATTTTCTTAAAACCCTAATTTTCAAATTGGTTCAATAAAGGGGTTTAGGTTCAATTGGCCTCCTAATCTTGAAATTGGATGTGTTGACTTGATTTTTATGTTGGAATATGAAATTTGGGAACCTCTTAATAAAACCTTGAGATGATGATTGGTATGACTTGGAGAATCCTTTTAATGGTGAATGTTTAAATTGTTGGAATGTTGTGAATTGAAACCACCATGGGAAAATTGATATTTGGAAATTCATGCATTATATACATTTATAATTTTACCTTATGACTCGTAATGGTTAACGATTGGAAGGTGTTAGAAGAGGTAAATAGCGTTTGAGTTCGGGTGGTGACTCGGGTTTTGGTTTTGAGTTGTGTATTGTATATTGATACCCGCACGAGGAGTCAAGGTGCCCAATTGCCCTGTCTTGTGTATATCGTTGGACGAATGTGGAAAAGGTTTTAGGGTGTCCACGAGCCTGCCATTTTTAGAGTCGGCAAATGTAGAAATCATGATTTTGGATGTCCATGAGCCCACCGTTTCTGGAATCGGCAAATGTAGAAGGAAAAGGCCTTGGGTGCCCATCACCTCACCGTTTTGAGAGTTGGCAAATGTGGAATTACTTTTAGTATAGTAATATATATATATATATATATATGTAATTGTGGAGTTGAGGCTCATGCTTGTGACATCATAGCTCATTTACATCCCAATATTTAGTTGAGATTTATTGTTTGCATCACACATTTTAGCATCATGACTTTACAAAGGAAAGGACTTGGGATTTTGTTCTCATCTCTTGTATGGCATCATCATATGCATTTCAATTAACTTTATAATTTGTTAAAGGTAATTCCTACTGGGCAATTGCTCACCCTAAAACTAACCACATTTCTGGGGAGGATGCTGTTGTGTCACCAAGGTGAGTCGACATGGGATAAAGTTTTGGATGGGAACATGGAGACTCCTTTATGTGCTCAGTGTTGAAGCCTTGGGCTATTTTTGTAATGCGATCAAGGATTTCACCTCTTGTGTATTCAAGGGCACTACTTGAAAAGATGTTTGCCTTTGGGCATTTATATTTTTGTATTATCTCTTACTTTTTGAACTGTTAATATTTATTTGAAGAATGTATTTATACAACAATGTAATCACATGAATAGTTGAAGGGAGAAGAGATAACATTTGAGTCATGTAACCAATTTATTTAATGGTTAACTTGTTAATATTAATCGAATTATTCCTGGAGTACTATTGTCATTGATGATGAAATTTCGGTGTGTTACAAACTTAATACTTAATGTGACTCTATTTATCATTTATTGTGAGTTTATTTACTGTTAGATAAAATTCTTATAAATTTAATATAATAACATCAATCTCTCTTTTAATTTAGTTAAAACAGCCATAATTAAAGCAGATTGTACGTAAACACAAAGATAAATAATGATAAAATATATATTTGAATATTAAAAAAATAGCATCATTTTTTTATTCATATTACTAATAAAATATTTTTTTAAAAATAAACTAAATAAGTAAATTAAATTTTAAAAAATATAATATACTTATATAAAATTTTAATGTATTTTTTATATCTTAAAAGAGATTAGTGTGTTTTTTTCTTTTTTTCTTTTTTCTGATGTTTCAAAAAATTTGTTTTAAAATTTATGCCACATCACATGTCACATCACTTATACAATCACTTTTATATATGATACATAAAAAATCACTTTTATATATGATTATGGGGGCCGAATATCGGGGCACGTAAAGAAGCAAAATAGTCGTTCCTAGAGAGCCGAGATGCGTATATCGCATTCGGCCCCATCTTATATATATAAATCCGGCAGTACCCTATTCGGCCAAATAACCAGTCGAGTCAGAGGCCGAGTAAAGAGCGGTATGCAACAAAAGGAGCCGAGTAAATAGTTATACGACAAATTGAAGATGGGCCCAGCCCTGAAGCCCAAGAAAGAAAAAGATATAAATAGAAGAACATCATCCAGAGAGAGGTATGTGAGAATTAGTATGCTTAACTTTGGATACAAACAATTTAAGAGAGTATACACTGACTTATCCGTCGGAGTGCTAACTCCAGCACCCCCGACCAAAGTGTTCATTCTTTTTCAAGTTACTAACTGAGGATCACAAGCGTCCCCCTGGATCCATAGAGTATTTCCAAACCACTTCACCACAATTGGCACCGTCTGTGGAAATACTCAACTACATCTATGCCGGGCGTAACGGAAGATCCTCCGATAGTCACTGACGAAACCAACCGGAGAGATGACCTCACTCTAACAAACATGCTAGGACCAGACAACATCACCGTGAGACGCGCCTTGAACTTCGACTCCGTTGCCCATATCTCGCCCTCAGCTTTAGCACATGAGACAATGCAAGCGATCGTGGAACAGGCAAAGCAAAATGAACAGAGGTTGGAAAACATGATTGGTGAGAATGAACGCCTCCAACAGGATTTGGCTTTGGAAGTGGCAAAGTCTAGACAAGTCACATGCCAAGATTCGGGACGACCTTTGAGAGCGGATGGTCAAAGACCTCGAGTTCGGAGACAAGATAGTGACAGTGACTCTGACTTATTATCCCTAGAGCCCAAAAAGAAGGGACGGTTGGAAACTACCAGTTCCTCTGAAGAGAGTCCACGTGTAAGGCATAAGCGAAGACGAAATGGTTCAGACGAAGAAGACTAGCACGATCCCTTTATGCGACGAATCGCAAGGGTGATATTACCCAAGAAGTTCAAGGCCCCGTCATTCACCCTGTACGATGGGAAATCGGACCCCACTGATCATATCCGTCATTATAAGCAAGCCATGACGTTGTATGCAGATGACGAGGCTCTCATGTACAGAATATTTCCGAGCAGTTTGGGACCATTGGTCATCAGATGGTATTATAAGTTAGAGCCGGCGTCGATTAAGAGTTTCCATCAATTACAGAAATCCTTCAGGGCAAGATTCATCATCAACGAGGTCCAGCCGAAGCAAGCCGACTCACTCTGGGCAATGCAAATCCAGCCAGGAGAAACCTTACGAGCGTATTCGGCGCGCTATTGGGAGTGCTTTAATCTTGTCGATGACGCTTGCAATGACTCCATGGCCATCACCGCCTTTAAAATGGGTTTGTGTCCTGACAGTGTTCTCCGCAGTTCCTTGACTAGAAGCCCCTCCAAAATGGTCTGGTCGTTGATGAAGAAAGTTGAGGAATACTGCAAAGTGGAAGATGACGCCTTGCGGGTTAAAGCCGGGAACAACGCCAATAAGATTGCCCCTTCTGAAATTGTTTAGCCGGTAAATTTTGTACCACCTCGGAGCCCTGAACCACGACATCGGGCTAAACGAGACAAGAGATGGGATTCATGCCGATCAAACGACCAATGTTCCCACCGAGCTAATGAACAACTTCAAGTAGATAGCAGGCGCACAAGGTGCGCGGACAAGAAATATACGGGGTTGTCAGAGCCGATTAGCAAGATTATGTCTAAAGTCCAACACCTTCCGTTCTTCAAGTGGCCATCCAAAATGGTGGGACCTCCCGACACGAGACGACGAGATAGGCGATGCGAGTATCACAAAGATCACGGCCATAATCCTAAGAGTTGTTATGCATTGAAGGATCCCTTGGAGAAATTAATACAAGACGAACGACTTAAAAAGTACGTCCGAAAAGGCAACTCAACCAAAGCAATAGCCTTACGGCAGGATTCACCTCCACTCAGCATGATCCACATGATATATAGCCTGCCAATGGCTTCTGCAGTGCATACGATTTAGTCGCATCCCGACCCTCAAAATCAACTCACCCCGGCCAAACGGCCCCATAAAGCTGTGAGCATTACTTTTGATGATTCAGATTTGGTCGGAGTGACACTTCCTCACACTGATCCCTTGGTAATCAAGTTACGCGTAAACCAATTCACCGTTGAGCGTGTACTCATTGATCTGGGGAGCACATCGAAAGTTATGTATTACAAGACATTCACCAAACTCAGCTTCACCAAATCTGATCTTTCCCCAGCTCCTTATCCATTATTCGGCTTCAATGCTAATCCAGAATACCTGTTGGGCAAAATCACACTACCAGTTCGAGCTAGCTCGAGAATAGTGGATATGGAATTCTTGGTTATCAAGCTTCCTTCCCTGTATAATCTTATCATGGGACGAACTTAGCTACACACCATGTAGGCTATGCCGAGCACCTATCATCAATTGCTCCGATTCCCGACTGAACGCGGCGTCAAATCCGTGGTTCCCAAAAATCGGCACAAGTATGTTATCTCCTTGCCGCGAAGATACCAAGAGAGGTAGAAGTGAATTCTATTGAGGTTTTGGATCGAGAGAGCCTCGACGATGTTGGATGGCTTCTGAGTGAAAAGGCCATAGAAGCCCTGGATCGAGTTAAAATTGCCGAGAATCCTGACAGGTTCTTCATGATCGGTGCCTCCCTGAATGAAGTCGACAGAAAGTAGCTAATTACCTTCTTACTCGACAACCTGGACGTATTTGCATGGTCACCGTATGAAATCCCGGGGGTAAATCCATCTGTCTCTCAACATTGTTTAAATGTTGACCCCAAATGTAAGCCGATTATACAGAAAAGCTGACAGTCAGCTGCAGAGCACACTGCCGCCGTTGTTGAAGAGGTTGACCGGTTGCTTGACGCCGGGGCAATCAAGGAAGTGACCTACCCTACATGGCTCTCGAATACTGTGGTTGTGAAGAAGAAAAATGGGACTTGGCATATCTGCGTTGATTTCACCGACCTGGACAAAGCTTGCCCCAAGGATTGTTTTTCTTTCCCCAGAATAGACTAACTTATAGATGCGACGGTACGTCATCAGCGTATGAGCTTCCTCGATGCCTACAGAGGCTACTATCAGATTGCCATGCACCCGGAGGACCAAGACAAAACTGCATTCCTCACCCCGAGAGGGACCTATTGTTATAAGGTTATGCCTTTTGGGCTGAAAAATGTCAGGGCAACTTACCAAAGACTAGTCATAGCCATGTTCAAGAAGCAACTCGGCCACACTATGGAAGTGTACATTGACGATATGGTGGTCAAGTCCAAAGAAGAGCAAACTCATCTAGTCGATCTGAAAGACACATTTGGCACTTTACGCAAATACAGGATGAAGCTGAACGCTTCCAAATGCGCGTTTGGGATCGGCTTTGGCAAATTCTTGGGTTACATTGTCAAACACCGAGGAATCGAAGTAAACCCGAGGCAAATCATAGCAATGCTGGAACTCGGCTCCCCCTAATCAGTGAAGGAGGTTCAGAAGTTGATGGAGATGGCCGCCGCACTCAACAGGTTCATCAGTCATTCCACCGACCGCTGCCGACAATTCTTTCACACCCTACGACAAGGTAAAGCTTTTGAATGGACCTCTGAGTGCGAAGCCGCTTTCAATGGTTTGAAGACTTATCTCCGATCAGCTCCACTATTGACAACACCATCGGCAGGCGACCCGTTCATTTTTTATCTAGCCGTCTCCGACCGGGCCGCCAACGCCGTACTGTTAAAGGGAGTGCTTGGGGAGTAGCGACCCGTGTATTATGTGAGCAAGGCAATGGTTGACGCTAAAACACGTTACCTTCTGTTGGAAAAACTCATCCTAGCCCTCGTCATGGCAGCAAGAAAACTGATGCATTACTTCCAAGGGCATAGCATCGGGGTACTAACAGACTATCCCCTTCGATTAGTACTACGTAGTGCAGAAGCATCAGGGCGTGTTTCAAAGTGGGCTCTCGAACTCAGCCAGTACGATATTCAATTTTTGCCTAGAACCTCAATCAAGGGGCAAGTGCTTGCTGATTTTATGGCCGAATTCACAGGGGGTCTTGCTGAGTTTAAGTCTGAACAAATTCAACCCAAGCCAAACTGGAGAATTTATGTTGGGGACATTTGGCAGTTGTAGTGCGAGGGGTCATCCAACCAACGGGGCAGTAGAGCTGGGGTAGTGATCATATCTCCCGACAGAGCAATAATTGAGCAGGCCATCAAACTCGACTTCGAAGCATCAAACGATGAGGCCGAATATGAAGCCCTGCTAACCGGCTTGCGGAATGCACATCTGTTGGGTACTCTGCGTTTGCTTGTATTTTGCGATTCAAAATTGGTGATCAATCAGCTAAAGGGGGAGTACGCGGCCAAAAACGACCGTATGGCAGCTTACATGAAAACGACAAATTCCTTGCTGGCAAAATTTGATCACCATGAATTGAACCAAATAACCGGTGACCAGAACACACATGCAGATGCCCTGGCCTGCCTAGCCTCTGCCATCAACTCAGAGATTAAACGGACCATTGAAGTTGGCTTCATCCTAATTCTAAATTCAGAGCCCCATCCGTGCAGGTCACGTTTGGGCCAAGTAAGACTCCGGATTCGGAGCGCCCTTCGTGGATATCACGATTGGCCAAGACAAAAAGCCTCCGAATTCGGAGCCCCATCTGTGCAGGTCACGTTTGGGACGAATAAGACTCTGGATTCAGAGCGTGGACAAGACAAAATGCCTCCGAATTTGGAGCCCCAACTGTACAGGTCACGTTTGGGACGAATAAGACTCCGGATTTGGAAGCGCCCTTTGTGGATATCACGATTGGCTAAGACAAAAAGCCTCCGAATTCGGAGCCCCATCCGTGCAGGTCACGTTTGGGCTGAATAAGACTCCGGATTCGGAGCGCCCTTCATGGATAGCACGATTGGCCAAGACAAAAAGCCTCAAAATTTGATGCCCCATCCGTACAGATCACGTTTGGGCCAAATAAGACTCCGGATTCGGAGCGCCCTTCGTGGATATCACGATTGGCCAAGACAAAAAGCTTTTGAATTTGGAGCCCCATTCGTGCAGGTTACGTTTGGGATGAATAAGACTCCGGATTTGGAGCGCCTTTCGTGGATATGATGATTGGCCAAGAAAAAAAGCCTCCAAATTCGGAGCCCCATCCGTGCAAGTCACGTTTAGGACGAATAAGACTCCGGATTCAGAGCGCCCTTTGTGGATATCACGATTGGACAAGACAAAAAGCCTCCGAATTCGGAGCCCCATCCGTGCAGGTCACGTTTGGGCCAAATAAAACTCCGGATTCAAAGCGCCCTTCGTGGATATCACAATTGGCCAAGACAAAAAGCCTCCGAGTTTGGAGCCCCATCTGTGCAGGTCACGTTTGGGCCGAATAAGACTCCAGATTCGGAGCGCCCTTCGTGGATATCACTATCGGCCAAGACAAAAAGCCTCCGAGTTCGAAGCCCCATCCGTGCTGGTCACGTTTGGGCCGAATAAGACTCCGGATTCGGAGCACCCTTCGTGGATATCACGATTGGTTAAGACAAAAAGCCTCCGAATTCGGAGCCCCATCCATGCAGGTTACATTTGGGCCAAATAAGACTCCGGATTTGGAGCGCCCTTTGTAGATATCACGATTGGCCAAGACAAAAAGCCTCCGAATTCGAAGCCCCATCCGTGCAGGTCACATTTGGGCCGAATAAGACTCCGGATTCAGAGCGCCCTTCGTGGATATCACGATTGGCCAAGACAAAAAGCCTTTGAATACGAAGCTCCATCCGTATAGGTCATGTTTGGGCTGAATAAGACTTCAGATTCGGAGCGCCCTTCATGGATATCGCAATATACGGCGAAAATTAAAGCATACAAACATTCAAAATGAAATGCTTCACTAAGATTGAGCCGGTAAAAACTATATACACATTAAAGCATGCAAACATTCAAAATGAAATGCTTAATCACGTTGAGCCGGCACGAACCGTATTTCATTAAATGCTTAAAGCACACAAACATTTAAAACAAAGTATTTTATTAAATTAACAAATAAATATATAGTTGATGCCCAATTTACGTTGGAGCATTTACAATATGTTCAATTCTATCTGGCGTCACCCTCGTCATCGCTCTTCTCAATTTCAAAGCGCCAAAAAGAAAGTGATGACGTTGGTATAATGGCAACGCCGATTCAATTCCGGCTTCTTGGAGAGTCTCTACGGCTTGAAAAGCCTTAATCCACCCGTGCCTAAAGCCCCGGTTCTCGCATTGGCATACCTCCTCTGCGAGTTTCTCCTTGGTCTTTTCTATCCCAACTTTTCGGCCGTCGTGGAAGCCTTTTTCATAACCCATGGACCTTGCATTCTCTACTGCAAACATGCTTGCCGTATTTCGATCAGCAATCGCATGACTGATCAGCAGTTGGGTCACTTTTTCCTCCACAACCAGGTTAGATTGTCCGGCCGCGCACAACACGGCAATTTGGGCCTTTCTCAGCTCACGCTCGGCCTTCTCTGCCCGAGCCTCCAGGTTTCGAA
Source organism: Camellia lanceoleosa (assembly GCA_025200525.1). Classification (NCBI taxonomy): domain Eukaryota; kingdom Viridiplantae; phylum Streptophyta; class Magnoliopsida; order Ericales; family Theaceae; genus Camellia; species Camellia lanceoleosa. The sequence goes on along the minus strand of CM045767.1, from coordinate 75,878,330 downwards.
TTCGTTCGTCTTTCCTCTCTATCTCCCACCGCGCGGCACACAGATGCATGTTGACTTCATAGGCAGTATACAGCCCTTTCACTACTCCGTGGATGCCCTATCGAAATCCTGTCGACCAACCATCGACTGCTGGACTTCCGGTGGAAAAATCTGTCGAGCGAACTCGACTGCTACACTTGGGTCGTGAACAATAGAGTCCGCCTCCGTCATCAGTTTATTCCCCACAAAAATCACAAAAATCAATGGTCGCGGCATCGCATCGGTCTCATTTCTTAGTCGTGGTTGAGAGGAGCTGCCCCGTTGTTGTTTTTCCCTTTGGGGTGATCTACTTCGATGACTTGGGGGTTGACGTTTTTCCCGTTCCCTAGACGTCCTACTTCCCGTGCGTGTGGGCTCGCTGCTACTATTCATTTCAATGTCATGTTCAGCCAACGTCTGCCCTTCTCCTCTACTGTTAGAGAATAGTCTATTTGACATTCGCACTTCTCTAACCTTTCACAACAAACTGGTTTAAATCGAGTCTGAACACAATAAGTGGAATTACGGGTGCGAAGAACCCACCCCATTTATTCCTAATATGTGCAGCGCCCCCGAGGCGATTTCATTAATGCTGCTCCAGAGGCCCGATGCCGATCGATCCGTGCCGCAGCGACTCTATGAACTAATGATATTCGGCTTTCGAAGTTCATACATTGGCTGGGGCAAAGGCAGATTTATTAATCTGATTAGCCAAATATCTGGACCCGATGTCGATCGATCCGTGCTGCAGCCACTCTATGAACAAATGATATTCGGCTTTCGGAGTTCATACATTGGCCGAGGCAAGGGTAGATTGATTAATCTGATCGGCCAAATATCTATGCCCAATGCCGATCGATCCGTGCCGCAGCTACTCTATGAACTAACGATATTTAACTTTCGGAGTTCGTACATTGGCTTTGGCAAGGGCAAATTTATTAATCTGATCGGCCAAATATCTAGACCCGATGTCGATCGATCCGTGCCGTAGCCACTCCATAAACTAATGATATTCGGCTTTCGGAGTTCATACATTGGCTAAGGCCAGGACAGATTGATTAATCTGATTGGCCGAATATCTAGGCCCGATGCCGATCGATCTGTGCCGCAGCCACTCATGAACTAATGATATTTGGCTTTCAGAGTTCATACATTGGCTGAGGCAATGGAAGATTTATTAATCTAATCGGCTATTCGATGAGGATAAATTACTAAATTGCCTAGTTATCTAATTGGCAAGCATACACGAATGTTTTATCCAAAGTAGCAAAAAGCAATACTATTCATCAATAGCAAAATTAAGCACAAATAATAGCAAAGTGAAAGGAAATTTTCATTAGTAAATTGGGCACAGACTATAGTCATTTTACATGTGAAAACAACTAAACAAAAAGTTACAAGTTTGTATGGAAATGCCTAGCAAAAATTTAAAAAACTGTAGCCATTTTACACACAAAAACTACTACACGAAAAAATGCAACAATACATTCAAAATCCCTAAACAAAAACAACTAAAGTGTCGCCCTAATCAATCATCGAAGTCAGACTCCAGCGGTTCAACATCCACTTGCTTGCATGGAATCGGCATAGCCAATGTCACATTAGCAGCAGCAAGGGCTTTGAGCTAGCCGTGTTTGAATCCCCGATTCTCAAATTTGGGGACTTCTTCTACATAATTTGCGAGGGCAGCGCTTTGCCCAGCCTCGTACGCCTTGGAAGCCTCAGAGTCGACTACTTCTGTCACCGCCTTCGATTCTTCCAAGCCAGCCTCCAGTTTGGCAATCACCTTTTGGGCTAACTTGAGTGCATCTTCGCTTGCGTTTGCCCTCTCCTCGGCGGCCAATCTGAGCTGGTATGAATTTCTCGCCTTTTCATCTTGGCCTTGGCCCTTGCAGCTTCCATCTTCACCCGCGCTGCTTCGAACTCGGCCCTACTCCTCTGGCCCTCAACTTCCGATTGTAAACGGCCAATTCATTCGATGGCGTCATACTGGCGACGGCCTATCTCGGCTATCCTTCTAACCGTCTGCAAAACAGGAAATTAAAACCAAAACAATATATGCATAAAAGAGAAAGACAAGACCAAGTTATATACCAGAAGAGCTGATTGAGCGGCTAATGCTATCGCCAATAGATCTGGCTCCGCCTGGAAAGCTGCCTTGTCAGCTGGCAATGAGATCGACGAAGCCATGCTCAGCGCCACGACTGGGTCTTTCATAGCTGACGCGTCAAAGAAGATCGGCATGTTTTTTTATCTTTGGTTGAATGAAAAAAGGCACAACCACATCCGACTCCTCGAAGCATGGCCGTTTGTCAGCCGGATTTTCTTCAGAGCCAACATCAACCTCGACGGGGCATTTCTCCGCCCTTCGCTCGGCCTCCTGATTCACCTGCACAACTGGTTCCGACTCGGCATTTCGGGTTTGAGCCGTCTCCTCCTCGATAATAGGCAAGGAAGGCTCAACATCGGCGGTGGGTGGCACTTCAGATCGAATGGCCTTTGCTCTCCGCCGCACGGCTAGTCTTTCCGCGTTTTTCTTTTTAGCGAGTTTTGTGAGTGACAACCCAGCCATGTCTTCGTCGTACACACTGGGAAGGTCTTCTAAACCAGTAAAGATGTCGTCGAAGGGAAGGTCCCCTCGGCCTGAAGTGGACGGAGGATTGGTTGAATTGAGGCCAGCTACCTCAAAGGCCAACTTCAAAGCCTTGTCTACTTCAACTTCGAACTAGTCTAACTCTTCAACGACCTCAGCTACTTCCGCCCGCTCTGAGTCGGATCCAACGAAACCAACTTGTCGCAAGTTTTTGAAGTTGGTTAAAACAAGAGCTGTCAGAGACTCTTCACCCCTCGGAATTGGGATGTTTTCTGCCGCCGAAAACGTCGTATATGTCAGCTCGTATCGAAGAAGAATGTAAGCAGCCCTTCCTTGTTTCTGAAGACTTGGACGGCCGAAGTATTTGAGTGTAACTTTAATTTCCGTAAGAACGGCGTCGTCAGTTGGAATCAAAAAAAATTTCAAATCGTTTCCTGCACAAGAAAAATCATGAGACCGCAAAAATAAAGCCTTGTAAATATAAGGAAAATAAACGCAAGGAGCTAAACGGCCACTTGGTTCGCCCATCCGTCTAGGAATAGGATCTAGGCGGTCCTCACTTTCGCCGAATTCCTAGTTACCTCAGACAACGACCATGACATCATCAACTCGCTTACCAGAGCCAGAAAGCATAGTCACTAATTGATGGTCGGTGTCCTTGGCCCTAAGGAAGTAGCGTCCATACCGGCCAGAAGACTTGGCCAAGGCATAACAATGCCGAATAGCAAGTATGCCGAAATTAATCCTAAGGCGATGGTTTAACTCTATAATTTGCATTACGATTCTAAAAAAGTTGACATTGGGTTGGAAAGGGATTAGACCCCAATGGCGAAGGACAACCCTAAGGAATGGGTGAAGGGGGAAACAGACTCTGCCCTCTGCGATTGATAAGAGAGGAAAGACGATTGTGTTTTCATCAGCCCTCTCCATATCAAGGGTGCCGTCAGTCACAAGTGACAGACGAACGTTATCAGGAATAGAAAAATGGCATCGAAAGCCAGAGACTCAATCCGCGGAGAGGAGGTCTTTCAAATGCTTTGCCATTTTCGTCAACCTATAGGAGTATGCTAAACTAAAAACAAACCAGGAAAAGGGATTCAAAGCAAAGAGGAAGAGAACTTACAAGAGACGGAGAGGACAACGAAGGATAAAGGGAAGTTGTAGAGGTGAGTCAGAAGGCAGTCCAAAAATTTAAAGCATCCAAAAATGTGTATGTATTCGAAAAGACGACAAAATTTTAAATCACAATAAATGGAAGCGTACGAAGGGGTGGGAAGTTGAAATGACGACCGGAAGGCGTGTGCTCTGACATCTGCATTGGAATAAGGTTAACCACCGAATTTCGGCTCTGACTTTTCGAGTTTGAAACCAAACACACCAGATAACTGTCATTAGTGGGGTGTTTGGGGGGCAATTGTGGGGGCCGAATATCGGGGCACGTAAAGAGGCCAAATAGTTGTTTCTGGAGAGCCGAGATGCATATATTACATTCGGCCCCATCTTATATATATAATTCCAGCAGTACCCTATTCGGCCAAATAACCAGTCGAGTCGAGGGCCGAGTGAAAAGCGGTATGCAAAAAAAGAAGTTGAGTAAATAGTTATACGACGAATTGAAGATGGGCCCAGCCCTGAAGCCCAAGAAAGAAAAAGATATAAATAGAAGAACATTATCCAGAGAGAGGTATGTAAGAATTAGTATGCTTAATTTTAGATACAAACAATTTAAGAGAGTATACATTGACTTATCCGTTGGAGTGTTAATTCTGGCACCCCCGACTGGAGTGTTCATTCTTTTTCAGGTTACTAGCTGAGGATCACGAGCGTCCCCCTCGATCCAGAGAGTATTTCCAAACCACTTCACCACAATGATACATAAAAATCACTCATAGTCATTCCCAGCACTTTAATTCAACCTTACCAAGTCAATCATTGACATTTTGGTTCTGATTAAAAGAATTGAGCATAAAAAACATTTTTTTTTATCAGCTAAAAAAAACTTTATTGATAGCATCAAACATATAAACATATGGATAACATTAATAAAATGAAGGCAAAGAGCAGAAAGCATCACAGAGCTTCCCTTCATTCATCATAACTAGGTTGGCACCAAGAGAAACACCCTATCATATGTTAGCTCAAACCAAAGGGTTGGTGAGAAACCATGCCCAAAAAACTAAAAAACACCAGTAAACCATCAGCATCAGCAGCAGCAACAACCCAAAAAAAACATTTTCCTTTGTTGCCAAGTTTGTATAGACTAAGGATTTAAACTAATCTACCAAGTGAAAGCTACCTTAGTTAAAGAATTTAAAAATAACTTTAGTTTTAAAAAGTCAAGCAATGTTTTCCATAGTTGACTGACATTTATCCTCACTAAACAAGGTGAAATCCGAGGGCATTGGAAGAGAGCTATGCTCGTGACTTTGGTACATAAGCACTCTTGGCAACTATGGCTGCACATTTGGCACTAGTTGTGCCAAATGCATGGCCAATTGCCCCACTGTTAGGAGAAAACACCTTGAACTAGTCTTGCTAGCTCACCTAACCTCCTATGTGTGGATTCAAAAGTTGGGTTAATGAACCACTCTACCTACATTTCCTTGCACAAACCCAAAAGTTAGATTTCTTGGATATAGACAGACTCAACTACAACTACTTTTCTCTAGTCAACACATGTCTCGCTTGAGTTCCCAGGCCCATTAGCACCCTAATGGGTTCATAAAAGGATTGAACTGATGGCGAAGGCCTAAAACTCTTACTACCTTGCTTGCTACTCAGACTAGGCTGATGATTTCATGCCATTCTTTGTGCGGAAAAGGTGATTGCTACCTTCCACTTGCCTAGCAACAGGTGGTTGATAAACACTCATTCTATCTCTGTGAGTGATTTTCCGACCACACTGCCAACTCAGTATTCAGCTGGAAAGTATTGGCAGAATATATGACACCTGGCTGACCTGAAACAGAAAGAGAAGATTCCGACGGTAGTTCGTCCATCCGGGGGCACTCCGACGATCAAGTCAGTATATCTCTCAAAAATAATCAACTGTTAAACTCCCTGTTCTGAATGTAAATTGCGTACCTTAGACTCATCAGGGGTGCTTTTCTTTTATAGTTAACTCTCTCCTAGTCCCCATAGAAGCCTAACTCTAATGGACTCAGGATTACTGCTGATCTTGGACTCCCAGTAGGATTGGGATAAAACTCCCTAAGAGTCTTATCCTTACCCAACTGAAGTCCTCCTCCATTCTAAGACTCTTGTGCCTTATCCGTTTATCTCGAATTCCGATATCTTCGGAGATAACCTCGGCCTTTCTGAGATCACCTCGGCGTCACGACCAAGACACGTGGCACCTTGGCTGACACATCGGCGTCACCTCGGCTGACACGTCGGCGTCACCTTGGCCACATGTTGGTACTCAGAAAATATATCCCCACAACTGCTCCCTAGGTTTTATTACCTCGGCATTCTGAGGTGATGGAACCTATATCGGTACTTCCTTTCGGTACGTAGGCTCAACATCTCTCAGCCGAGATCTTCATTAAAGCCGACATTCCTTCTTAACGACCAAGGACTCCAAGAGCTCATTCTCACATATGAGCTGTCATACATAAAAACTCAACCGTTTTTAGCCACGTACTTTCCTCTTACTGGATCGTGCTTGTGGCGCTTTAATGCCGGCTCGCTGTATCGCCCGTCGACGTATTCTTTGTTCGGTAGCATTAATTGCCCTTTTGCCACCGTTTCAAGTTTTTGACAAAACTCATTTCTTTCCCCCGTCTTTTCACTTTTCACTTTCGCGTCTGAAGCTCTTTTCTCTTTCCAACTTTTCCCTTCAAGATCCTCCATGGTTCAAGCTTCTAAAGCTCTGCCATCACTGTTGTTCACCTTTATTGCTTCTTGTATGACTTTCATACTTAGAATAATCTTGTGTCTTCAAGATACACCGTAGTCTTGTGCAACCTTCTCGGGGTGAAACACCTTAGTTTACATCGGCAAGTACATAAGTACTTAGCTTAATACTCCCTCGGTTTTAACGTGTAAATTTTTCTCAAATTTCAACAAGTGTTTAACATCATCTCGGTTTAACTTCAACTTGTAAACTTTTCTCAAGTTTCAACAAGTGTTAAACATCATCTCAGTTTAACTTCAACTTGTAAACTTTTCTCAAGTTTCAACAAGTGTTAAACTCATTTTTCTTCTCTCTGCCCCCTGATGTGAACCTAAGTTCCAATTGGGTTCTCATTATACATGTATTCCAGAAACAACGTTATGTATCTTTATCAGTCACAAATGTATAAACATATATAAACATGCTAAAAACTTTATTTATTTTCTTTGGCAAAATGAAAAAAAATTCTAATGATAGAAAAATTTCAAATTGCAAGTGTTCCAAGGCCTTGGCAACTCTTTGCCCTCACTATCTTCAAGCCGATATACTCCATTGCCCAGTACTGAGATGATTCTGTAGGGTCCTTCCCAATTTGGGCCAAGCTTCCCCTCTCTGGGATCCTTCTTGTTGCCGACGACTTTCCTTAGGACGAGGTCACCAATTTGAAACTCCCTTGGGTTTACCCTTCTGTTATAAGCTCTGGCAAGCTGCTGCTGGTATGCTACCAGTTGAATTGTAGCTCTCTTCCTTCTTTCTTCTATTAGGTCCAGATCTCGGGCTAAGAGTATATCATTGGTCCCGTTCTCTACTCCATGGGTTCTGATACCAGGGATACCGACCTCCAGTGGAATGACAGCTTCTGTGCCATAGGCCATGGCAGAGGAGGATTCCCCGGTTAATCTTCTCGGCGTAGTCCGATATGCCCAGAGCACACTTGGTAGTTCATCCACCCACTTTCCTTTTGCTGCCTGCAGCCTCTTTTTTATCCCATCCAAGATAACTTTGTTGGATGCTTCTGCTTGTCCATTGCTTTGAGGAAAGCATGGGGTCGAAAAGTAGTTCTTGATCTTGAACTTTGCGTAGAAGCTCTTGATTAGCTTACTGTCAAATTGTGTTCCATTGTCTGCGACTATTGCTCTTGGGATCCCAAATCTTGTGATTATGTTCCTCCATATGAAGTTCTTTACATCCACATCTTGGATCTTGGCTAAGGGCTCAGCTTCTATCCATTTGGTGAAGTAATCTGTTGCTACCAGTAGGTACTTCCTTTGCCCAGTTACTTGGGGCAGTTGTCCGACAAGATCCATTCCCCATTGGGCAAACGACCAAGGACTGGATACTGGGTTCAGGTTTGCTGTTGGTTGGTGTATCAGAGATGCAAACCTTTGGCACTTTTCACACTTCATGACATAGGCCTCTGCATCTTTCTGCATATAGGGCCACCAATACCCCTGAGTAATGACCCTATAAGCTAGTGATCTGCCCCCAGCGTGGTTTCCGAAAATTCCTTCATGTATTTGATATAGAAAATCTTCAACTTGTGAAGGATATACACACCTCAAAAGGGGTCCAGTGAAGGATCTTCTGTAGAGATGTCCTTCTGCTGTCAGATTGAATCTTGCCTACTTCAATCTGATCTTGTGTGCCTCCTTATGGTCATTTGGTAGCTTTTCTTCTTTCAAGAATGCAATAATTGCATCCATCCAGCTTGGTCCCATGTCCACACACATTGCTTCACGCTCTGTGGTTAGCGGTTCGATGCTCGGGCCCGACAAGTAGTCCACCATTATTGTCCTCGCTTTTCCAGGTTATATCGCACTAGCTAGGTTGGCCAATGCATCGGTGTGACTGTTACCATCTCAGCTGACCTGAAGTAGTCGGCAGTTCTGAAACAAGGCTGCCAACCTGATGACCTCCTTTGCGTAGACGGACATCCTTTCATCTCGGGCATAAACTACTTTGTTATGCAGTTAACTATAAGTTGTGAGTCACAAAAGACTATTACCTCAACTACTTGTACTGCTGCTGCCAGCTTCAGTCCTGCAATGAGTGCTTCATATTCTGCTTTATTGTTTGAGACCTTGAATCCCAAACGAATCGATTGTTCTAGTATCTGCCCATCTGGAGATACCAGTACTACTCCTGCCCCCGCTCCCTGTCGGTTGGAACTCCCATCAACAAACAGTCGAACGGAGTCGCCGATGTAAATGCTGCAGGGTCTGAGTTTTTCTTCTTTGCTTTGTTCTTTCGCCTTTGGCTGGGCTCATCCTTGCTTGTTTAGACATCGTTCACCTTGGCTCAACGAAGCCCAATGTTCGATGGATTCTGACGTGAACTCTGCCACGAAGTCGGCCAAAACTTGGCCTTTGATTACTGTTCTAGGTCTGTACTCCAGGTCATACTGGCCCAAGGCGACTGCCCATCTGGCTATTCTTCTTGTCAAGTCTCCTTGTTGCAGCAAGGACTTCAAGGGGTGTTTAGTTAGCACCACAATTTTATGGGCCTGGAAGTAATGGTTCAGCTTCTTTGAAGCCATTACTAAGGCCAATGCCAATTTCTCTAAGGGTAGATACCTTGTTTCTGCATCGGCTAGGGTTTTGCTTACATAGTAAACAGCCCTTTGTTACCCTTTTTCTTCTCAGACTACCACTGCGCTTATCGCATGTTCTGAAACTACTAAGTATAAAAACAGCTCCTGGTTCTAGATTTGAAAGAACTGGGGCTGTGGTCACATACTTCTTTAGGTCGGCCAAGGCGGCTTCATTCTTCGGTCCACAGGAAGTCTGTGGCTTTCTTTATTAAGTTGAAGAAAGGTCTACACTTGTCTAAGCTTCTGCTGATGAACCTATTCAGGGCTGCGGCCCTTCCGGTTAACATTTGTACCTGTTTCGCCGATGTCGGGCTCTTCAACTCCAGGATGGCCTTGATTTGATCTGGGCTGGCCTCAATGCCCCTTCTGGTCACCAAGTATCCCAAGAACTTACCAGACGCACTTTGATGCATTGAGTCGGAGCCGATATGCTTTCAGGATTTCAAAGACTACTTTGAGGTCGGCTAGATGACCTTCTAGTTCCTTGGTCTTTACGACCATGTCGTCGATGTAAACTTCCACCGTTCGGCCAATCAGGTGTCTGAACATCTTCGTTACCAACTTTTGGTAAGTTGCTCCTGTGTTTTTCAACCCAAAAGGCATCACCTTGTAGTAGTACAACCCTTTTGGGGTGATAAACGCAGTCTTCTCTTCATCTGCGGGGTACATGGCTATCTGGTGATACCCCCTGTAGGCATCCAAGAAGCTCATCCTTCCATGCCCTGAAGTGGCGCCCACTAGCTGGTCAATCTTGGGTAGAGGAAAGCTGTCTTTAGGACAAGCCTTGTTTAGGCTGGAAAAGTCCACGCAGACCCTCAATTTACCATTCTTCTTCTTCACTACTACTGTGTTCAATAGCCATGTCGGGTAATTTACCTCACGAATGGCCCTGGCTTCTAGTAGTCTGTCTATTTCCTCCTCCACTGCTTCGACGTGCATCAACGTCGGTCTTCTTGCTCGTTGGATTACAGGTTTGGCCGACCTGTCAACGTTTAGTTTATGGCAGGTGACCTCGGGATCAATGCCAGGCATTTCGTATGGCGTCCAAGCGAACACCTCAATATTTGCTCTCAAAAAAGCTTCCAACTCTTTTTCCTCTTCTTCGGCTAAGCCCGACCCAAAAAGAAAGAAGCGTTCTTCATCCCCTTCCTGGACTAGGATTTTCTTCAGTGCTTCTTCACTCTTCTCGGCTGGCTCTTTGCCGACATCATCTAGGACCTCCACGTCCTCGTCTTCGATCTCTGTCTTCTCTGGTTCTCGAATGCTGCATGTGGATTTCATTGCTGCCATGGAGCAATTCTTTGCCTGCAGCTGATCTCCTCTGACCTTCTCAATCCCATGCTCTGTTGAGAACCGCAATAGTTGATGCAGTGTTGAGGGAACAGCCCCCATTGCATGCAACCATGGCCTTCCCAAGATGATGTTGTAAAGGGAGGGTGTGTCGATTACGGTGAACTCTATTGTTATCTTCTTCGTGCCAGCCTGCACATCTAAGCTTATTGTGCCCAGTGGCCATGTCGGCGTTCCATTGAACCCGACCATTAGGCCGTTAGATTGTTCCATATCGTCTAGGTGAAGGCCCAGCTTCCTGTAACATCTGACATACATGATGTCATAAGAGCTGCCTTGGTTAATCAAGATGCGCTTCACTTGGCATTCCCCAACCTGGAGGGATACTACCAAGGCATCGTTATGTGGATGATGCACTATCTCAAGATCGGCTTCTGTAAAGGACACTACTGGTCCCTGGCACTACTCTGCCCGATGTCTCTTCTCCCCGACTTGGTAGACATGCTGTAGGTGCTTTACCCTCTAAGTCTCTTCCCTTATTTCGTTCTCTTTGACCTTCTAGTGAATTACATTAATTACCCGAGGTTCTCCTGCTTGAGGTTGCTGTGCTGGGGAAGGCAGAGCTGCTGGTGCCTGAGGCAGTCTTGCATGCTCTTCTCTTGTCCTGGCTTTATCGACAAAGTCTCTCAGATGGCCTTGCCTCACCAGGTCTTCTAAGTGTGCTTTCAGGACTATGCAGCCCTGAGTCATATGCCTATCTTCATTGTGGTAGGCACAATGCCTGCCAATGTTTCTTTCCATAAATTCTCCTAGTGCCCTCGCTGGTGTTCTGAAATAGGGTTGATTCCGAATTCGATCTAGAACTTTGTGAATTGGGATTCGGAACACAGTTGTTACTGCCTGTGTAGCCCTCAGTTCTGTCTCTTGCTTGCTTAATCCATTGTTACCTCGGCCTTGCTTCGGCGAGTCGTTTCCTTTCTCTTGCTTTGTCTCCTTAGTCCCCGACGTGTCTTCCTCGGCTCTGGCATACTTCTCGATTCTCGCCATGAGCTCTTTCATGCTTTTTGGCAATGTCTTTGCCAAAGACTTTCGTAATGGACAGTCGTCTTTTAGACCGTTTTTTAAAGATACGACCGCCACCTCTTGATTACACTCTGGTATTCGGTTGAACACCTCATAGTATCTTGACAAAACGGATATTGCCCACATTTCTGTAGATCCCACTGGTTGTTAGCATAACATTTCAAGCACACCTCTCCAAGGGTTCAAGGTTTGTGAAGCTATGGTGATGATTATTGGTAGTGGTTCTAACCAGATTCGACTTGTCTATCCAATACTGTGGACTTGATCGTGTGCTTAGGATACACCCTAACTCTAAGATAAGCCATTGTGTTGGCCTTCAACAATATTCAGGCCAATTCTTAGTTTGGCTTCCCAACTGGATGATTTTCGCCATTTGAAGGTTGGCCACCAAGAAGATGAAGCCCTGTAGACTTGCCTTTGGCAAATTTAAATTAGTTTCCTCTTCAGCACCCTTCTTAGGATGTTCATTCTCCCCATGATGTCTTGTTCTCATCATTATTTTGGTTAACACACGAAACAAGGCCCATCGAGCTTGTCAAAAAATATGTGTTGGCTTTTTGGTAATTTGGAGGTTAAAAATATAATTTCAAGTGTGCTAGTAAGGATTGAGTAATCATTTCAGATTCAAAATAAGTAAAATTGCTTATCGGACGACTGTGTAAAATGTTCTTTTGCCTCAATGAATGAAACTTTATTGCTTGTCTTAAAGTGGGAAACAATTAATTGTGAGAGTACTTAATGTATAGCGAATGTAGTAGAATGGGAAGGAGAGACTGAGATAAAAACTAATGCAATCAATTAATTGAATAAGCCAATTACATAATTGTTACCTTATCGCTTCTCTTGTTTCGAAGGTGAACTATCGAAACCAAGTTACCATAGTGTAAAACTACGATTATTCCTAATGCAAAGTAAATGAACAAACTGAAAGTAAAAATAAGAAAATTGCAAAAGTTGTTGATTTGTTCGGAGTCCTTTCTCATTCCATCCTTCAACTATTTAGAGGCTTCCTCATACTTTGTGGCTACTGTTGAAATATATCTCCACGATCTCCATCATGTTAGAAACATTCATGACCTTCTTCCCTCAGTTTTGAATTTGAAATCTGAGCATAACAATTGACTTTTACTTACATCCTTTGAAGAATGATTAATTTCTCTAGTTCTTTATCGTTTACCCGTCTCTCTGGATTGTCTTGCACTAACACATGGCATTCTTGTAATCTTGCCACCTGTTTTCTCCCTGGATTGACACGTATTGTTTTGTGATTGGTGAGTTTGAATATAGCGAAAACATACATATTTTAATAAATTTTTTTAATACTAACAACTGCATTAATTATTTTTAACATTTATAGTGGTAATCTTGAAGACGATGACTTTGCTTTTAATTTTCAAAGATGGTGGCGCGATTATGTCGAATAAAGAAGAATGTGAATTGTTTGACAAATGCTCATATGGAAGTAGTCTCCTCAACAAATCATCAAATTTTTTACGCAATTATGAAAGAAATTGCTTGGAAAGATATATAGTTCCCACGGCAACAACCACTTCAGTTCGGAATTGGGAATTATGTTGTGCTCCAAGACATAGCAGACTGTTGTGGCACTTTATGAAGGCTCGTTTCAAGTCCCTTTTAATAATCTAAATCGTTTATACTATAAGATTTACTGAGTAAATTATACATACAAAAAATTAAGTTTATTGGATATCCACAGGCCCTAAGAGCACATTTATTTATTTTTTTTAATTAACGGTTAACATAATTTTAATAATTTTTTTAAATAAAATTAAAATTTAATCATGAGGTTATGAATATCTAATTAATTTAATTTTTTGTATAGATAATATTCTCGACCAAACTTACATTATAAACAAATTATCGAAAAATATCCTGTATCAATTCCCATTACAAGTCACAACAGCAAACACCATCAGGTCCCTCGGGTTCCCCCGACAGCAAGGATAAAGGAAAAAATAAAAATAAAAAATTATTTTTTAAGAAAAATTACCACCAAAAAAAAAAAAAAAAAAACACTCAAGGTTGACCTTTATAACAAAATAAATCTTTAATTTTATCAATTTAAATTCTAAACTTTTGATTTATTTTTCAAACCATCACCTTATTTTCATCAAGTAAAACTAATAAAAAAATAATAATATTTTTGTCATTAAATTAAATATTGATGTACATAAAATATTGAAAATATCATTTTTCATTGAGTTTAATAAATAAAATATCATTTCTCGTTGATTTTAATAAACGAAAATAATCAAATAATTTAAATTGAAAAAAAAAATTTTAATTTTAAATTAACAAAATAAAAAATATATTTTATTATTAGAGTCAATGCCCACTTCTATTATATAATGTAATTCACATACCCACTTCTAGTATATAATGTAATGTATGTGTATGAATTTGGAAACTGAAATTGCATTTATCATCTCAGTTGGGTGACGGTCAGTTGCAGTGCTTAGATAGGAAATAATGGAGAAAGTGGAGGCCGAAGGGTTGTTCGAGGGCTGTGAAGAAGAAGAAGAAGAAGAAGAAGGAGGGTATGATGGTGTTGTAGTGGGGTCTGGATATGGTGGTTCAGTGGCTGCTTGTCGGATGTCAATGGCCGGAATAAAGGTGTGTTTGATGGAGAAAGGCCGGCAATGGCAAGCTCATGACTTTCCCACTGACGTTTTCAAGTTAATGTCCTCGGCCAGGATGGAAAACACCAACTTGGGTTTCACTTTTGGTCCCAAAGATGCTTTATTTCAGGTCATTTTCTCTTCTCTTCATATGCATTTTTGTTTATGCAATTATCATATTTATAACGACAAATTATATATATATATAAACGGTTTGATTCTGTTTTAAATCGGAACAATAACTATAAAATCACGAATAATATTGTTCACCTATTTTAAGATTCAACACTAAATTGCACATTAAGAAAACTAAACCAAACTGTACAATTTAATTTGAATCCAACTGATCTGCAGTATTTTAATTATTTGCCCAGCCCTATTGCATTACATGCAAGACAGGCAGGCTACATATATACCACCTAGTGAAAAGTCGCTTAGAAGTTTAATGAAAAATGATCAGAGTTGAATAAATATGAATCGACTTTCAAGGCCATGAGTTTAAATCATATAAGAATTTTACGAACTAAATATTTTAGCTTTTAAAAGTGAAAATTTTGTTATAAAAGATATTTAGAGACCAATTTCTATCGTCAGGACGATAGTCATTAATATGTCGTCCCGAAAAGTCAAAAATAAGACTTTTAGCGACAAAATTTTGAAAATGTCACTAATAAATATACTTTGAGGGACAAAATAATTTAGTTTCAAAAGAGTTTATTTTTTGAGACAAAAAATTTGGTTCCAAAAAGATAATAATTCATCACTAATATCCAATTTTCATTGTTAAAAATATAATAACGACATTTTTTGCAATGAAAATATTTGATCCCTAAAAATAATTTTGTCCATAAATTTTAATCCTTAAAACCTTTTTTTTTTTGTAATGAATTCTACTTCTTTGGAATAATCATACATTTTTAGTAAAAGTAGACAAATCAGACCAGCTTTATACACAGAGTTGGGTGTAATTACCACCAAAAAATAAGTATAGACCTAATAACCATCATTCCAATAACCATTATTATAAGAAGACATCAAATTTAATGTAATTCTACTAAGTCTATATTCATCAATTTTTTCTCTCTCCATTATATTAAATTGTGTAATTATATATCACCCATTATTACTAAAAAATAATAATGAGTTTACACAAAAATATGTTTATATAAATGGATACACATAATACCTTTAAGGAGATCAATAGTATTACATGCATGGAATTAAAATAGATTAAAAATACACTGTGTGATTATTTATTTTAAGCATGATCAACATAACACCAAGAATAATATCAATCACATATTATATACTTTTTGTGCAATTTTTATATTTTAATGTTGTACGACTATCATTTTTCTAAGGCGGTTCAGGACTTTGGAAAATGTCTCGTAACTCAAATTTTGTAGCTTAAAGTGGCTCAAATGGCCAAAACGACGTCGTTTTGGCCATTTTTATGTTGTTCTGTACTCAAAACGACATCGTTTTGACTATTTGAATCACTTTTGAGCTATAAAATTTGAGTTACGTAGCATTGTCGACTTTATGGTTGGCAAAATCTTTTTAAGCATATGAAAATGACTAGCCTTCCATAAAATACAATAACTCGATTTTAGTCGTATTGGCCGAAGTCAACCCTGCAGAAGTGGTTACATCCAAAACTTTGCCAAGCGATTAATATTATAAATTTAGATTTAATTACTCATAAATTATTTAGCATTCTTATTTTATGGTTCAAATTCATTTGACATATGAATCTTACACTACACAAATTTAATCTCAATTACATAATTTCTTTCGGGATAAATTCAGGTTAGTTAAGGTAGAGTACATAGCCTCCGTTTGGGAAGTGGGTTGGCTTTTTGATTTTTTGGCTTTTTTGACTATTTTAGCCGGGGCTAAAAAGCTTGGTTTGAGAAGAACATTTTGGCTTTTTTGACTTTTTTTGTGAGAGAAGTGTGTAATGATTATGGATTAAATGTGATGTTTTGTTTGTTGTGGCTAAAATAGCCTATTTTGTTTTTTGTGACTAAAATAGTCAAAAAAGCCTGGAAACCCTTTTCCCAAACGGTGTTCTTACCAAAATACTCTTATAGATTGCCTAAAAATTTTCCTAATTTTTTAAAACAAATGCCAATAAATCCTATTTTGTTCTTCAAATTACTATTGAGTGTTATCAAATTTCAATATAGGCAACTAATAAATCCTATTTGTTATAAAATATTGTCAAAAGGTTCATTCTTCTATAATGAGATATCTTATACTATTTTTACCCCTCATTTAATATGAACGATAATTTCATAAATATTTTAATCCAAGTAAAATTATATTTTTAATT
Source organism: Camellia lanceoleosa (assembly GCA_025200525.1). NCBI lineage: Eukaryota > Viridiplantae > Streptophyta > Magnoliopsida > Ericales > Theaceae > Camellia > Camellia lanceoleosa. Next base: position 75,861,887 of record CM045767.1, on the reverse strand, counting down.
ATAAAAATTACGATATTGTATTTTTACAAAAAAAAAATCACAAATCACAATAAAAAAATTACTAATAAGTTTTGTTTTGTTTTGTTTTGAAAATTACTATTGAGTTATATCAAATGTCAATATTAATAAAGAAGTCCTATTTTCTTTTTTAATTTATAATTTTTAAAAAAAAATCAATTATTCATAATTGTATATTTTACTTTAATTTTATTTTCTCATTAAAATATGAGCCAAAAATGTCATAAATAATTTATTTTATATGGCAATAAGATTGTTTTAATTATTGAAATTAAACGAATTTTCAAAAGTATAAGATTCATCAACTATTTCATGCATTGAAAAATATATAAATTTGTCATACTTTTCCTAACTCATTAGAATTTTAATAGAATTATCACTTTTAGATTGTTTATATATATAATCATAATTTGAGATAACCAAAAATGATGTATATTATATTATAATTGTTTCGATCCAATTGTTATTTATGATTTTTCTTAATATAATATTAATAATTTTTACAATTAAATTTTTTAATTCTAATTAAGTTAAAATTATTTATAAAATTGTTGTTCATATTAAATGAGAATGGTAAAATTGGGATAAGATACACTTTTTAGAAACATTTTATGATAAATAAGACTTAGTTGTTCATATAAAAACTACAATTGTGATTGAGACCCCACCACAACCCCCAATCTCATCTCGACTACTTATAATATGGGGTCCATACATATATGAGTGGACGTCACACACATATCAAGGACCAAGATCAAATTGGAAGTCATAGAATTCCAAAAAAAAGGGAGTGCCAAACATTCCTGCAAAAACTATCAACTCAATAGTAATATTAAAAGCAAAATAGAAATTATTGGTATTTTTTCTAAAATATTTTAATGAAAACATAATACCGAATACAGATAAAGACAACCATATAAAGGAGAGGTTCATTCACCTGTGCTCTCAAGTACAATAAAGCATATATATAGAGGAAGTGTCCAACTCACAAATCTCAAAATCAATCTTCCTTTTATACTGTACATTTATTTACGGAGAAATTACAAGCACATTTTAAAAATAATTATAGATTTAAAAAAAAAAGTTTATAATTTTTTTCCCCCCCAAACTTATAATGAATTGTCATATTTCCCCATATTCATTTATCTGTCCATTTTACACTTGCCTTGTCAGTTGAGATTAAATTCAATAAAACTTATCCGTTAAACCCCTTCTCTGCCACATACAAACATCATGCACAAACATAGACAAAGTTATATTCTAACTTAATTTTGGTAACTTTCTCACAAGAGTCTCACTCAACTTAGCTTGGGTTAAGCAATTTAATAGTTGGCAAAAATTATAAATTTGGGTTAAAGAAAATTCTGTGCATTGTATTAGGTGTCTGTACAAGATGATTCGGTAGCGGTAGTGGCCTGCGGGCTCGGCGGAGGTTCACTAGTGAATGCAGGAGTGATGATACCGACCCCAATCCGCGCGAGAAGGAATCCAAAATGGCCAAAAGAATGGGAAAAAGATTGGGAGATGTGTGAAGCTTCTGCTTCATCCATGCTGAGAATACAGAGTGTTCCCATCATGTTTCCCAATGCCAAGGTCATGAAGGCAATAGCTGACAAAGATGGGTTTGAAGAAACCAGCAATGACCCATTGAAGCTCAGTGTGAATTTTGATATAGAAGAATATCCATCCAATTCAACAAAGTTTCAGGAGATGGGCAGCTGCTTAGCATGTGGAAATTGTCTTGCTGGTTGTCCTTATAATGCAAAGAATTCTACAGACAAAAATTACTTGGTTTCTGCAGTACAGGTTTTTGTCCTTTTCTTCATTTTTTTTAATTATATTTTATTAAAAAAATAAGAAGAAGTAATGACTTGTCATTTTCAAGAAATATGAAAAACTAACTCCAATTCTCCAATACCTTTGTACATCAAATGTTATATGAACACAATGAATTGAATCAGTTGCAATGCAAGTAAATATTTTCACCTTGTATGCTAATCTTTTCTATCCTAAAATCAGATTTTGTGTGATTCAGGCAGGATGTGCCATCAAAACACAATGCCAAGTTCAGTATGTGGTACAAAACCCAGATTACATTTGCGAAAAAGAAGACAAAGTTAGCAGGAAAAAAAGGCGGCGCTGGCATGTATACCTCAATGAGAATGACTATGTAGCATCTGATTTTGTTATCCTCTCAGGTAATATATAACATAGCTATAGAAAATCAAAATCTTGTCAGAATTTTTAGTCAGACAAATTTTATGAACTTTTTAATTTTATTTTTTTTCTTGAATCCTTCTACAGGTGGAGTGTTTGGCACAACTGATATACTATTCCGTTCTCAAATTAGAGGACTGAAACTTTCCGAGAGACTTGGATCAGGTTTTAGCTGTAACGGAAACAATGTCGCTTATCTTGCTGGTAGCTCTGCACCATTGGGTGCTTATGCTTTAGACAAGAAGCAATTTACGAAGATACCTTTCCAGGAGAGGCCGGGGCCATCGATCTCTTCATCGTACACCTCTTCATTGGGATTCACAATTCAGGTTGAAGTCTTATGTTCATACATTTAGGAGTTCTTCTTCCATAGTCTCATTCGAGTTCGTGATTAATGTCAAAATTGATACATGTAGTACAATTTAAAAATATTAAGTCTGATGAGTGTATAGGCATAAACTCTTATCACTTTACAATTTTCCAAGCTCTTAAACCTTTTACTATTTGGCGCAGAGTGCAGTACTTCCAGTGGCATATCCTTACCTTATATTTAAAGGGATCTTCACTTATGGATGGCCTTCTGGCTATTGGTTCCTACATGGTGTTATAGACAAGCTCAAACATGTGTTAGGAATGAAATCTAGCAAAGCAATGGTTCTCAATGCAATGGGATATGATGAGAGTGATGGCCAAATAACATTTGACAAGGACACTAACAGAATTCACTTTCAACCGCCCCTTGATCATTTACTGCCTAAGAAAATTGGAGCGTTTCAAAAACTTACAAAGAAATTGGGAGGAATATTGTTCATGTCAAGGTATCGGAGCACATCAGTTCATCTTTTAGGAGGTTGCAATGGATCATCAGACCCTTTACAAGGGGTTTGTAACCCCAATGGTCAAGTATTTGACACAAAATCTCATAACTCAGTGCACCCCGGCCTCTATGTTTGTGATGCCTCTTTAATACCATGCTCTCTTGGCATAAATCCATGTCTAAGTATTGCCACAGTGGCTGAGCATGTAAGTAGGAACCTTGTGACAGATGTTCTCAAGTACAAGAGTGACAAAGGTATGGTTTTGGTAAATAACTTGGGTAATGCGAAGCCAGGCTCAATCACCAGTGTGAAGCTAGATAGCCACCTAAAATCAATGGTTGTGGTTAAAGAAACCATGAGAGGCTATGTCGGGGGTATGCCATGTACAGCTTATCTAAAGATGCAGATGAACTCTAGAACTCAGAAGGAATTTGATAGAAAACGTAGACTTCACGGATTATCTCATCCTCTACTAAGAGGTAAAGTTGGAGGATATGTTTTATTTAATGCTGTGGAGACCGATAAATTACATATTGTAGATGGGGAGGTAGATTTGTGTGCAGTGGATGAAAGAACTCCTTATACGCAGTATATGCATTATACTCTTCTTCTGGCTGCTTCTTCTGGCTCAAGGTCTGATATGATCTGAACTTAAAATTTACCTTCATTCTGACATTATTTTTGATATTTTTTTTTTCCACATAAATAACACAATGGCAAAAACCTTGGCCTAATAACCTTGAGGTTATGAGTTCAAGTCATGGGACAACCACTTTGTGTACTATGCCAAAGGTTAGGTGTGTACCCAATCTTTTTCCTCCAAAACACATTAATGTGTACTAATTGGGCGTTGGTATTTTTTTTATTTTTTTATTTCCACAGATACATTCTTGAAGGGAAGAAAGTATTGAATCCTTATCTCTTTGGATCATTCGCATGGAGCGAGACTACGACAATGAATGTGACATTCAATAAAGTCTGTATAGATAGTTCCAAGGAAGATATGCTGAACTTGAAAGGGAAGCTTAGTATTTCCATGATAGAGCTCCTGAAGTGCTTAATAAGCCTAGAAGGGAACATGAAAAGAAGGTTTGTAGGTGTACTATTACAAAATCTTTTCAGAACTTACATTTCACAGGTTCCACGAGGGAATCACAGGGACTTCAATCCATCAGAATTACACCAAAAACCTTATCCAGAAAGTATTCTCCATGAGATACAAACAGGTACTCAAAATCATAAAAACCATGGATTTGTAGCTTACAAGTTCATTTGTACTTTAAATTGTTCCAACTCAATTCAATATGGTATTGAACCAATACTTTTGGACAACTACAACTAAAATAATAATTTTTCCTAGAGCACCTTATGGACTACATTAGTACTCTTGTTTTCTTGTTTTATTGTTTTCTTTTCATTTATTTAATCTTTTTTTCCTTTGGTATCTTAGTTCTCAGTTTACTATTGCTTCTTTGGTAATTGTACAGAAGACGGGTTTATCATAAGTTGCAAACAATGGAAAAGAGAGAAGAAACTAAATCCCGTTCTCCTTATCAATGGTTATGCCTTTGAGAGTTATTGCCTACCGACAGAACCAAATGATTTGGTTAGAACTCTACTAGAAGAAGGGCACGAAACATGGCTGCTACAACCAAGACTACACCCCTTGAATCCTTCAAATGACTTCACCATTGAAGATATTGGCAGATTTGATATACCTGCTGGTAAAAATCAAAATAAAAATAAAAATAAAAATTCTATTCTAAATGTAGTTACTTATTACCAACTAAATTTCTCTTTCTACAAATACTTTAACTCTTAATTTTATTGTGGCAGTGATCAATAAAATTCGTAAATTGCACGGGCCATTGATAAAAATACATGTGGTTGCACACTGTGCTGGAGGCTTAGCCATTCATATAGCTCTTATGGGAGGCCATGTCTCTGCAACCCATATTGCTTCTCTGTCTTGTACCAACTCTTCAATGTTCTTCAAGCTTACCACTTCATCCAAAGTCAAAATGTGGCTTCCCCTAATCCCGGTAAGCTTTATCTCTACCCAGTTCTCAAAAAATATGATAGGAAATTATTTTCCATCAAAAATAATATGAATGTGGGAAAAATAATTTAAATATGGAAGCATTATGTTCTGATTCTTCAATCTTGAATCATTTGGAACTTCTAAATAGTCAGATATCCACAATTTATTGACTTTAGCAGCATATCTACAGGTTATTGTAATAAAAAAGTTTGTTATATTTGTTTTAGGTAAGCATTTATTATTTATTTATCTATTTTTAAATATCTTGAATCAAATTGCAGATTTCAATGGTCATACTAGGCAAGAACAAGATCCTCCCTATGTTCAAGACATCAAAGGCAAGTTCGCGACAACGGCTCCTGAAATCTATTGCTCGTTTGGTGCCACGTTACGAGAGATGCACTTGCGATGAATGTGAAGTCCTTTCTGGGATATTTGGCAACCCATTTTGGCATGACAACATAAGCCCGAGCATGCACTATTGGTTAAACAAACAAAACTTACCAAGGCTTCCAATGGCGGGATTTCCTCACCTCAGAAAGATTTGCAATGCCGGTTTCATTGTAGACAGTAATGGTAATAACTCATACTTGATACATCCCGAAAGAATGGCACTCCCTACGCTTTATATATCTGGTGGGCGGACTTTCCTTGTGACTCCTCAGACTACATTTCTTGCTAGCAACTATATGAAGTTGCACCATCCTGATTTTAGACATGAAAGCGTAGTTGTGGATGGTTTTGGTCATTCAGATTTATTGATCGGGGAAGAGTCCTATAAAAAAGTTTTCCTTCATATTATATTCCATATTGGATTAGCTGAACGAGGAAAAAATTATGCTTTGGGCAATGAGAGGAGAAGGCACAATACAGAGGCCTTAGCATGGGGTGGTGATCCATTAGAGGAAGGAAACAAAGGATTTTGGGGTTGTATTTCTCCTTTAGTTACAAGCTGGTTGCTCTTCTTATTTTTAGTCATGGTAGTTTATATTTTTCATTAAAAATCCCTTTTGGTTGCCAAGAAAAGTTAGGAAAGAGAAGGAATCAATCTTCATTAACAGATGAAAATAAGGCCTCCACTGAGCACAACTGTTGGGCCTAGTTATTGTAAACCATTCAAGAAAGGATATAGAATCTAATTGTTGTATTCTTTTATTTTCCAGAGTTTCATATGCAACCAAATGGAGGGAAAATTTTGCAGAGAATGAGAGAATTGTACACACTTGAATGTACTTGTTTTCATTTTATTGGACTGAAATGGTCAAATAAACATTTTAAGGCATGTGAAATAGATGATTTCACTATTTGCACATAGAATTTGAAGCAAGCCCATCCATTCGACATTGAAATCCTGTGGAAAATGAAACAACCCTTTCAAGAATAGGACTGCAAATTGTCCTCTTCAAGTTTCTCGAAAAGCATGTTTTTTTGGGAGCTCCAAGGCCATGTTTGTTTAGCTGGGTAGGGCCAGATTGGATTAATATGGGTGTGGGTCCCACTATACCTTGTTTAGCGATGATTTGGGAGGCGGGGTTTAACAGTGTGAGGGACTTAGTAATCCCCTCAGGAGGGGGATTAGTTTGGCTAGATTTTGGGTAAGATTAGAAAAATTGTAAGTGAATTGAGTTTATTTTATATAAAATTAAAAAAAATTATCAAGTACACCTGTTTATTTTATTATTTGTTTTTAATATAGAAATAATTTATTTATTTATTTTATATAAAAATAATTTAACAATTTCAACACCAACCATCTCCCACACTATCATCAAAATAAGCACACTTTTACTTAATCCTCTCATTAACAATCCACATATTAACAATCTCTTCACTAACTATCCTCTCACTAACAATCACATTTAATTTAATCCGCCAAACAATTGTGTCCCAAGTATAACTGAGTGATAGGAGGACTGCGGAGAGTTCCTAAGTCCTTGTAATCAAAATCAATTATTTTACTACAAATATCATATTCATGCTTAACAATTGCTAGAAACAACCGTTGGAGGAAGTCTAAGCAAGAAGAAAGTTGTATAAAATTGGCTTACCCTAATTTGGTTAAGACCATGTCTATATATAATAAAATAAGATACATAGGAAAGAGGAATTAAATAATTACACAATCAAATCCTAAAAGCAAATCCCTAAATGCCCATAATTTATAGAAATCACGGGATCTCCTAAATACACAATATTTTATATTCCAACATTCCCCCTCAAGCTGAATCAAAGATGTCAACCAAACCCAGCTTGCCAATGGAAGAATGAAGTAGGGATGGTCCTACATATTTGGCGAAGATATCGACAATCTAATTAGAAGATGGAACAAACAAGGGACATACAATGCCAGCTCTAATCTTTTCCCGGATGAAATGAATATCAACTTCAATATGCTTAGTACGCTCATGAAGCATAGAGTTGAAGGCAAGTAAGATGGCAGACTTATTGTCACAAAATAGCTTGGAGGAAATATTCTCCTCAAAGCCTAACTCAGTAAGAATGGACCGAAGCCATAGTAACTCACATGTCCCATGAGCCATGGCTTGGTACTCAGCTTCAGCCTATGATCGAGAAACATTTGCTTGTTTTTTGCTTTTCCAGGATAGAAAGATGGGTACCAAGGAAAATGCAAACCCTAGAAGTTGAACGTTTGTCAATCAATGACCCTACATAATTTGCATCAGTAAAATAGGACAATCCTGTCTGAATCCCACCATTGAAGAATAAATTTAAACCTGGACATGACTTGAGATATCTCATGATGTGATGAATAGCATCAAGGTGAGCAGTACGAGGTGGATGCATAAACTAACTAACCATACTCACAGCAAATGTCAAATCTGGCGTGTATTAGTCAAATAGATCAAACGTCCTACCAATCTCTGGTGGCGAGATGGATTAGAAAGCAACTCACTAGACTCAGCCGAAATTTTCAGATTCAGATCCATAGGAGTAGATGCAAGCTTGCACCCCATCTTATCGGTGTCTCGAAGTAGATCTAAAGTATACTTCCGTTGGGAGAAAGATATCCCATTACAAGAACGAGCTACTTCAATCCTCAAGAAATATTTGAGAGGACCCAAGTCCTTGATGTCAAATACTCGACTAAGCTCCTATTTTACCTTAGCAATACCAATGGTGTCATCTCCTGTAAGGATGATATTATCCACATAGACCAACAAAATAATACATCGACCATTGGACTTACGACGAATGAAGCATGCCAGCATACTTCCCCTCAACCCAAAACCCAGGTGGAGGATCCATGTAGATCATTTCAAGTAAGTCCCCATGTAGAAAAGCATTATTGACATCAAGTTGATAAAGGGACCAAGAAGAAAAGGCAGCCAAGGAAATAAGTAAACGAACAGTGGTCAATTTAGCCACCGGTGCAAATGTAGCCCCAAAATCCTTGCCAGGAACCTGGGTAAAGCCCTTAGCAACAAGACAAGCCTTATATCATTCCATTGTACCATCAGCCAAGTTTTTGACAGTAAAAACCCACTTGCACCCAGCAGTTGTCTCACCAGAAGGTAAAGAGACAAGATCCCAACTATGATTATGCTCCAAAGCAACCATTTCAGTTTGCAGAGATGTAACCCATTGGGGATTCTGGAGAGCCTTAGACATAGACCGCGGGATAGAGACCGACTTAAGTTTTCCAAGAAAAGACCGATGAGAAGCTGAAAGCTCATCATAACATAAAAACTGGAAAATAGGGTGATTAGTACTATTAAACTAACCAAAATGATTAGGGGGACAATGTTCACGGGTTGAATAATGGAAAGAAGCTGGGGAGCAAATAGTAGAGGGAGTGCTTGGGCCTGAGGGCGAAGAAGATGTTGGAGGGGACGGAGCATGAGGGCGACGAGAGTATGTTTGTAATGGCGGAGGACTGGCAGGTGCAGATGCAGGCGATGATGAGGGAGCAAATGAATCAATGATAGGAATAAGGCGAGCACTCGGTGACACAACAAGAGGCAGTGCACTCGAGGCGGAATCTTGTAACTTATGGTTAGAACCAAAAAATGGCATATCTTCGCAAAATGTGACATCCATAGAATGATAAAAATGACGAGACAACAGATCATAGCACCTATAGCCTTTAGAGAGAGCTGAATAACCCAAGAAGATGCATTTAAGAGACTTGTTATCTAACTTGGTCCGAGTAGGACTACGATCCTGAACAAAACAAGTACAACCAAACACAAGAGGTACAAGAGGAAATAACATGGCATCTGGACGAAGTAATTGAAAAGGGGCCAACCCATGAAGAATCCGACCCAGTGTCCAATTAATGAGGTAAATAGCAGTAAGCACAGCCATATGCCAGCAGGATTTAGGAACATTCATTCCACAAAGAAGACATCGGGCAATAGACATAATATGACGGTTTTTACGTTTGGCAATCCCATTTTGTTCAGGGGTGTAAGTACAAGTGAGTTGCTGCAAAATTTCCTGCTGAATAAGTTGGGAGCGAAATGCATCGAAGACGTACTCCTCCCCCCCCCCCAAAAAAAAATTATCAGAACGAATATTGCGTACAACGGTGTGTTTGGAGAAATTGAATAAAAAGTGGAAGCACATCAGATTTCTTTTTAAGCAAATAAACCCAAGTACACCTAGAGTGGTCATCTATGAAGGTCACATAATACCAATGCCCAAAAAAAGACAAAATAGAAGGACCCTAGATTTTAGAGTGAATAAGGTCAAACATACATAAGGCACAATATATGCGAGGAATATAAGAAGTACGAGTATGTTTAGATAGTTCACAAACAATCCAATGAAACTGATGATCCTTGCAAGCTTTATTAAGTGACGGAAAAAGTAAACATAAATAATTAAAGTTTGCATGTCCTAAATGAGCATGCCGTAAGGCCAAAATCTGAAAAGAAAAAACATAGGAAGACGACTTAGGTAACACAACTGCTTGCAGGACAGAAGTGGCAGCATGAGAAGGTGGTGGGTCCCTGAAGTAGTATAGCCTGTCGCATTCAAGCCCCTTGCCAAAAATCTTCTTCGAAGTCAGGTCCTGTAATAAACAATGAGTAGGTAAGAAAATAACAACACAATAAAGGTTTTTAGCAAGACGACTAACAAAGAGAAGATTATAAGCAAAACAGGGCACATGTAATACAAAAGTAAGTATAATATCAGATGACAAGGACACATCACCCTTATGTTGGACATGTGAAATAGACCTATTAGCAAGACATATAGTCTAAGTGGCAATAGAGACAAGAGAGGATAAATAAGAAAACTCATATCATTGGCCCATAATCCAATACCCATGTAGGTACAGTGTGAACATGAAAGGTTGTAGGAGTATCTGTAGCAAGTGTGGCAGTGGAAGGGACACTTGGAGACATGGTAGTGAATAAACCAAGTTGCTTTTGAAGGCGACCAATCTAAGATTGAAGCTGATGAAGATCAACAGAATGAGTCGGTTGAGGAGTACTAGATGTGTCAATAATAATAGCAGTATGGGGAGGGCCTAAAGGGTGTGCCCTTGCAAAGCGTTACTTCAACTCAGGATGAAACTTGAAGCACTGTGCTTGGACATGACCAGCTGCACCACAATGGTGGCAAATAACCTTGCTACTAGAAGCACGACAACTAAACTTGGCAGCAAGGGCCATTTGATCTGAAACTGAAGATGAGCCAGGAATGGAGGAAGGAAATGGAGCAACCGGTTAAATCAATCGACGACGACGCTCATCGTTGTCAATAGTAGCAAAAGCCTCATATAAGAATGGCATAGGTGATGTGTTCAAAATCTGAATACGAAAAGACTCGAATTTAGGTTTTAAACCCATCATAAATTGATAGGTGTGCTGGCGAACAAGACGAGCAAACACAATAGAAGCGATAGCAGCTGGAAAATCACTCAATGGCTCATACTGTGCTAACTCCTCCTAGCAAGATTGAAGATACCCAAAAAATTCAGCAACGGTAAAACCCAAAGCTTCCTGAGAGGCATGAGAAATATCCTAATAGAGCTCGAAAATCCTAGCATCATTGTGGGCATGTGAGCGTCCAAGACTGCCTTTAATTTAGTAATACTAACATCCATACCCAATAGAATTGATTTCAAACTTTCAAATTGGGTCTCATAGATTGAACCTCACAACTATCTTGGTAGTCTCCACACATCTACCTTATTACTATATTCAAAACTACGACATTTTAAAAATAGAATAATTTCACACTTTAAAATATAGTAATAAGGAATAATTTCACCACCGTATTACTAATGTGGCCACTACAACCACCGTGACTGCCACAACCACTACCACAACCATTACCACCACATCTATAACCATAAAACCACCACCATTACTATTGTTAGAATTACTACCCTACTATCACTGCTCTCACTATCATCATTGCCTCCGCCACCATAACTACTATATTATCACCACTACTACTACCTTTACAAACATTACACTACTACCATTACCATCGCAAGAACCACTACTTTATTACCGTTTCCTGCCATTATCACCACCATCGCTGCGACAACCACCACTATCACAACCACAATACCACCTTACTACCACCACTAACGCCACAATGGCCTACTACCACTACTACTATCATCCTACTACCACTGCTATTACTACCACTAATACTGCCACTGTCGCCACCACTACCACGATTCACACGATTACTTCTACAACTATCAACACTACCATGATCTATACAAAATGTTAACTTATCTGTTACTAGCTCTTTAAAAATAATAATAATAAAATTTATTCCATTCCATTAGTTTAATAGGTATAACCAAACATGAAAATGAGAATTATAATCATATTCTAATGTCATTCCATGTTGGCAATCAAACAATGGATATTCTATTCCATTCAACATTGTATTTCATTCTCACTTTCATTCCATTCCCATGTCATTTCATTCCATCGTACCAAACATACTCTAGGGAGGATGTCTTCTATTTCTCCCAAACTTATTAATACTAATTGTTTATATAGATCTTCCTCTATGTCTATCCTACTATTATTTACTCTCTTTTTTTTAAAATTTTTTTTATAATCTCATTATCTATTCTTGTCTAGTTGTTTTTAGATATTTCTAATATTACTTATTTTATTTCATTATCTTTTTCTTTTTTTTTTTTTGTCATTTTCTTGAACTATTCCAAACTGTAATTACTTAATTCTATTATCTGTTGCATTTTTCAGATGAAACTAATTTAAATGGTTCTTGTAATGAATTTCCTTTATAAGGGTAAGGATATGTCAAAAATTTCCTTCTTTTCTTTTTTAATGGCTACTTATCTTTATTTTGTATTAAATGCCTAATTTCGTTTATAATTTTTAATTGATTGTCTTTGAAATTTTCGTCTAGTTCTTTTAATAACTTAATGATTGCGTGGGGGTGGTGGGGTTGTTGTTTGTATTTGATCCTCCTGGGGTTGTTATTTGTATTTGATTATTTTTTCAGTTGATTTCTTACCAATTATCTTGGTGTGAGCTAAACATGATTGGGTGTTTTTCTTTTGTGCCAATCTAATTGAAATTAGAAAGTTATACTATGATGTTTTTTGCTCTTATCTTTCTTTATTAATGTAATTCATATATAATGCATATTGATTTTAGCAATAAATTCATAAAAATTCATTGGTTCTTAGTTTGATTAACAATAACTATTCCACCTACTTGCAAATTCTTTTCTCTAAGATTTCATTTAGTTTATAATTTAGGAAAATATTCTACTAATTTACAAATATTTCTTGTTCCTTCCACTAAAATGCAATTTTTTCTATATAGAGTGATGTTGAAGAAAAAAAATTTCTGAGGAGAACGATGAGGAGCATCAGATCTTTGTTGTTAGAGCATCTCCAACAGTGCATCAATTGTTTCACCAAATTTGAGTAAAAGCTTCCTTTGATATCAAGTGCTCCAATGGACGATTTTGGAGCTTCATCAGACCTCCGGTTGACTGGGAGGACGATCGGGCGGATGTCCGACCGATCGACTAACTAGTGTAATTTTTTTTTTTTTGCCTTGAGGTGGTTAACCGGGCGAACTACCCGTGTAGACATCTCATTTTTTACCGCCTTTAAGACTTAGGCGCCACTGATTGATCACTCAATGTTGATTTGTACGCTTGTCCAAATGCTCGATTTCCTTAGCAGGAAATCTCAGTTTTGAGCCTAAAAAAACCTACAAACCTTGTGCCTTGTTTTTGGACCAAAACAACAGTTTTTCAAGCCTGACCATCCAAGGAACCAGCAGACCCACTAATGGCCTACCGCCCACTTATGTAAAAATTCATATATTTTTGCCAACTATGCAGCTATCTCCACAGATGCATGCACTGTCTTAGCTGTATCTGTATAGATATTTTCAAGATGGTCTCATATATTTCTATATATAAATGACTCTCTCAAAAATTAGGGTTAGAAAAAATTGTGGAGCAAAAGTTTTGAAAAATATTTCTCTCTCTACATTTCTCTCTCCCCTTTGCAACTTCTATACCCTTTTCCTAGAAACTCTAAACCAAACTTTGAGGGTTATTTGCTAAGGTGTTTGAGCTTGCATTTTAAGCTCTTGAGGGTGTGAAATTCGTGGTTTGTAATTTAAAGGGTCATTCATTTTCAAGAGGTATAACTCTAAGCTTCTTTCCCTTATTCATTGACCATCATTTATTGCTGTTTTTGTACTGTTTTTCACCTATATTTATGGGATGAAACTTGTGGTTTAAGACCATTAAAGGTGGAGGGGTGGATTACATTTCTTTGAAACTTGCTTCTTAGGCCTTTACCCATGTGTTTCCCATCTTTTCATTATCCTTTTTTGAGCTTTTTAACACTGATTTTCAAAGATTTTTCAGAGGCTAAAATGTGGCTTTGAAGTCCCAAAAATGGAGGGGTTAGCCTCCCCTCCTTACGCTTGTTTACTAGCTTAATTACTTCATTATTTTAGCTTCCATTAGTAGATGTTTTTACCTTAATTTCAGTGCTGTTTTAGCCTATTTTAGGATTATTTTTAGTTGTTCATGTCATTTGTGCTTCGTATTGCATGCTTGTAGTGTAACGATTCTCATAGGTTTGGTGCTTTAAGCATTAGACACCAACTTATTTGAGTTGATAGCATTTATTTTAAGCTTTCTATATTTGTGTTCACCTCTAATCATCTCTGCACTTCTCCCATTTGTTGGCTTCTTCCTTGCTTAGAGAGTCATTTCAAACCGATTGCTTGTTTAAGCTTGAGATAGAGATTGTTGTGCTTAATGGTTTAATCTCTTCGGAAGTTCATTACCAAGGCATGACATTTCTCTCATGCCTTAAACCAACCCTTAGTTTGACACTTCCCTCCTTTACTGGACTTAATGCTCGTTATTGGACTTAATCGATTAATGAATGGAAAGGTAATGAGATGGAATAATAAAACTAGGGTAAATGAAGCAAGATAATAAAATCAACTTGGGTTCAATCGAACGTTAATTAAATCCATTGAGTCTTGAGTCGTTTCATACTTGTTAATGATGAAAACGGTTCAAGAGTCGATGTCAACCGCTTTCCTTAATCAATATCATGATAGGGAGGAGGTTCATGAGTCTTTAATTGTGAATTTATTGAAATTGTATCCCTTGCTTCATAAGCCATCAAGCAATGAATTTGCATCGATTGATGGCTTGTGAATCGAGCCTACCCCTCCTTTGAGCTATTTGATGATAAGGAGTATAGCGACCCCGGTCTTTTCCCATTTAATTATTGTATTCAGACTTATGTTCCGTAGATTCCCTTGTTGTTGTCATCCTTTAGGTCAATTTGATTGAGTTTTAGGATGTGTTGAGCGTGTTTGGAGCAGGTTGGTTGAGCTTAAGAACCAAGCCCAGTTGCCCAAATTTTTGCTTGTCCGCTCGAGCGGGGGTTTGGCCGCTCGAGCGGGGAATACAACCTTTCAGTATTTCCTGTGTTGTGTTGGGCCTTCGGCGAGGATTAGCCGCCGAGCGGGAGTTCAGGTGCCGCCGAGCGAGTTGGACGCCTTCAGGAGGCGAAAAATGTTGAGAGTGTGCATCCGACGCTCGAGCGGGGGTTTGACCGCTCGAGCGGTGGTCTGTGAGGGCCGCTCGAGCGGGGGTTTGGCCGCTCGAGCGGGGCGACTGTTATAAAAGGGCGAGATCCGACTCTCTGGACCATTTTTCATCTCCCTCTTGATTCTAAAACCCTAAAACTGTTTTCTCTCTCTCCCTACACACATTCTCTCTTAGGTTTGATCTACTTAGAGTGAGTTTCTAACCTAGATCCTTTATTAAAAAGATAGAGTGAGTCGAGGGCTTCATTTTAATCTGAACAATTCTTGGTTTGGAGCACTTTGGATTTTGGATCATCATCTCTATCTTCTCCATTCGAGTTCTTTGCTTCGAGGTAGGGATTTCCTACTCCATGTTATACGTTTTGTTCTAAGTTTTAGTATTTTGATATGTTGGGGGTAGTTAGGTAATTTTGGTAGAAACCCTAGGGGTTGAAATAAATTAATTTGTATAATTAATTTAGGGAAAACTGTGAAATTGGGTAAATTCATGAAATTGGGGAAATTAGTGATTTAATGATGTAATTGGGTAGTTTAAATACTTGCCTGTGAGAATGTTAAATTTACATTTGTCGATATATTTATTTCTTGTTTAGAAATAACTGTTCTGGGCTATCGGTGGAGGATAGCTATGATTGTTGTAGATATTGCATGTGGATTAAGGATAACTGAAACTAATCATTGGTTAAGTCATTAATCTTGACTATTGAATTAATGTAGACATTATGTGTATTGATTGTGTGTTGTATATGTTATGTGTTTACATACATTATTTGGTGTGGGAGGAAATAGGGGATGTACTCCACGGTTTAGGGGAAGATAGGGGATGGACCTCTAAACCGGATATTGTTTGGGAGGAGATAGGGGATGGACTCCATTAGCATCACTTTTATGTGTGCTTCTTTATATTGAAGTGTTTTATTGATACATCACTAAAATGTGTATCAAATGGAAGTATGAAGTGTTTTTATATGAGCTTGAGTCTCATTTGTATTGTTGATATTGGAAGTAGTGTGAATATGATATATAGTTCACTGTTGTATGTTTGGCGTGTTCGAGCCATATTGATAATAATGGGAAATGAAAGGAGTCTTAGACATTAGTGTCATCGGACTGTTTATTGATTTAGTAGAGTATCTTGGTTAACCATCTATTGAATGCTATTGCTTTATTCAATGCTTATATGTGGTTTAGTATATTTCTACTGGGCTGTGGCTCACCCTATAAGGGAACATCATTTTCAGGTTCAGGTGATAAACTGCTTCCAAGGACTTAGCTTGGGAGGATTTGGACTCGAAGACTTGTCTTTAGTTTATCTATTTTATTTGAGATTGCATGTAAACATTCAAGCCGAGGGCTTAATTTGTAATTGAGTTAGAACTCATATTTTTGTGTCCAAGTGTTGGCTTGGAAAGATGTAAGCCCGTAGGGCATTTACTTTGATGTTACATGTAATGCTTTTATTTAGTAATACTCTGATGAATTGGATAATATATTGTTTTCTTTTAAATACGGCATGTCAGTGATATTTGTATAATGGGTTTATTTTGAGGGCGTTACAACTTGGTATCAGAGCCTACCGGGTTTGAATACTTTGGGTACGTGGGAAGTGATTACTATCACATTGGGTTCGTCTCGTTTGATAGAGACTTAGTGTCTTTGTATGCTTATTTGATAACATGTTTATGTGATTATGTGGGTATGGAACGTAGTTTCGGGATGTTGATTGGACCCTTGAGTTTACGGTAGTCTTGTTGGAAAGGCACTTGATCCTTCTTTGTTTCCAACCGGAACTATAGTAACACTTTGGGACTATCATTATCCGGGATTGAAATTCGTAGGTGCTTATGTGATTATGTGCTTACGTGGAATGAATTATTTTTGTCCAACGCATTAGGACGAGAGTGTTTAGTTTTGGCACATTTATTAATGTGCTAACGTCTTTGTTTCTTGTATTAGGATGTCAGGACGAGGATGGGGACCAGTGGCGTGGTAGGCGGGTAGGCAGAAGTGCCTGTGCGGAGGAGATTCGAGTAATCTGAGAGATTCAGCGGCAAGGAGGGTGTTGGTTAGGCCAATGTGGCGAGCCATGAAGCGGCCGAGATATGGGCGCTTTAGCCCGAGAGATAGCAGGGCATTCAGGAATCGGTTGGCATTCGAGGCTGCGAACCCGGCCCAAGTTGTTGTTGCAGAATCTTTGGACCTTCTTTTACGAAGGGAGTTCTTAGGTCAATCGGACGAATTTTAGGTGATCCTAAAGAGCCGCTTAAGGCACATGAATGGCTCCTAGAGACAACGAAGTCATTAGTGATGCTTGGCATCGAACATCAGAGGATGAATGTGACCTTGGCATCGTTCCTGGTGCACGGAGAAGCGGGTCAGTGGTGCGAGTTCACTAAGGGTCGTATAGGAGCTACGTGGGAGGCTTTTGTGAATGCTTTCCAGGAGTGGTATTTATTTCCGTGATCGGGAGAAGCCGAGAGACCGGATTCTGCTTAAGCGCTTTGAGTTCTTCAAAGGCGAGTTTGAGGGTGCATTCACTAGTTTGTCGAGTTTGCACTGAGTTGGTGGCGTCAGGAACGCCGTTGCATTGAGTTTGAAAAAGAAGTTGGTAGCGGCCTCAAGTTGAATTGTTGGGTCTATGGTTCGTGATTATGGGCGTCTGGTTGATCTTTAGCCCATCTGGAGATTATGATGCAGGAAGAGGAGGAAGGGCAGAAAGGCTCCAAGAGGAGTCAGGATGGCCAGAGTGATGGCAAGAGGCAGAGAGGTTTTACTCCTCAGCAGTCTCAGGGTAGCTTTTCTAGATCCACTTTTCCTGTGCCGAATGCTAGTTCGGGGAAAGGCAGCTAGGGAGACATTACTTGTTTCAAGTGTGGCCAGCTGGGCCACAAGTCTCCGGTTTGTCCTCAGAGGGGAGGAGGGCAGAGAGCAGCATCTTCTTCGGCTCGATCTTAGAGCCAGAGTCAGGGTAGAGGCCAGCCGCTCACTTGTTTTCAGTGTGGTCAGGCAGGGCACATGAAGAGGTTTTGCCCACAGTTGGGTGGCACATCTGGTGCATCTGGTTCGAGGCAGACTCGGTCGATTCAAGCCTCGAGGGCCAATCAGGGGGCTTCATCGTCCCAATCTGTGCAGCAGTCGTATGCTCCTAGGGGTGAGCAGGTTGATCAGAGGTCATCTGGGCGCATGTATGTTGTTACCGCGCAGGATCTGGTACCGGCTCCATCAGTTGTGAGAGGTGCCTTCTTGTTTTGCAACTCGGTTGCTAATGTTTTGATTGATACAGGTGCATCTCATTCCTTTGTGTCTGCTGCATTTGCATCTGTTTTGGAGTTGGAGTTAGCACAGTTAGAGTCTCCTATTTGTGTAGTGTCACCTCTTGTGTAGAGGTCGATGATCATAGAATCCCTTTTTCTTTTGTGGTTATGCCCATGAAGGGCTTTGATGTTATTTTGGGTATGGACTGGTTATCGTCATACCGAGCAGTTATTGATTGCTACCGTCAGAGGGTCACTTGTTGTACCGTGAACGGGGAGTGTTTTCGTTTTCTGGGGGATCGAGTTGGTAGTGTTTTACCACCGGAGTATGATCCGCGGGGGTGGAGTAAGCTTAGTGGTCTACTTGCTAGTCTTTCGATTAGTGAGGGTGATGAGACCCAGATTGTGTTGCCGAGGGTGGTTTGTGAGTATTCGGACGTTTTTCCCGAGGATCTTGTTAGTTTGCTACCTTAGAGAGAGATTGAGTTCTCTATTGATTTAGTGCCCGGCACGGCACCAATTTCTATGGCACCTTATCGTTTTGCCCCAGCCGAGTTAGTTGAGTTGAAGATTCAGCTCCAGGAGTTGTTAGATAAGGGCTATATCCATCCTAGTGTTTCACCGTAGGGAGCGCCAGCCCTTTTTGTTAAAAAGAAAGGTGGTGCTTTGAAACTTTGTATAGACTACCGAAAGTTGAATCGGGTGACGGTTAAGAATAAGTACCCTATGCCTCGTATAGATGATCTGTTTGACCAGTTGAAGGGTTCCCGTTGTTTCTCTAAGATAGATTTGAGATCGGGTTATCATCAGTTGAGAGTCAGGGAGGAGGATATTCCTAAGACGGCATTCCGTACGCGGTATGGTCATTATGAGTTTCTGGTGATGCCGTTTGGGCTCACCAATGCACCGGAAGTGTTTATGGATTTGATGAACTGGATCTTCCGGGAATTCTTGGATCGTTTTGTGGTCGTCTTTGTGGACGACATTCTGATTTATTCACCTTCGAGGGAGGAGCACGAGGAACACTTGAGAGTGGTGCTTGAGTTACTTAGAGCCCATAAGCTGTATGCTAAGTTCGGGAAGTGTGAGTTCTGGCTAGAAGAGGTGAAGTTCTTAGGCCATGTAGTTTCTGGAGAAGGGGTGTCTGTTGATACATCCAAGACTGAGGCAGTGCAAGATTGGGCACAGCCTAAGAGTGTGTTTGAGATCCGCAGTTTTCTGGGATTAGCGGGGTATTACCGTCGGTTTGTGAAAGGTTTCTCCAGGTTGGCTTCACCGTTAACTAGATTGACTCGGAAGGGAGTTAAATTTGTATGGAGTGAGACTTGTGAAAGGTCGTTTCAGGAGTTGAAAGTTAGACTGACCACCGCTCCAGTATTGATTATTCCAGAGAGAGGGTTGGGTTATGCAGTCTATTGTGATGCCTCACGAGAGGGTCTGGGTTGTGTGTTGATGCAAGAGGGGAAGGTGGTTGCCTATGGCTCCCGTCAGTTGAAAGTTCACGAGAAGAATTACCCTACGCATGATTTAGAGTTAGCAGCTATAATATTTGCCTTGAAGATTTGGAGGCATTATCTTTATGGTGAGAGGTTCGAGGTATTCTCGGATCATAAGAGTCTGAAATATCTATTTACACAGAAAAACTTGAATTTGAGGCAGAGGAGGTGGATGGAGTTTATTGAGGATTATGACTTCGAGTTGCGCTATCATCCGGGAAAGGCAAATGTTGTGGCCGATGCCCTTAGAAGGAAATCTGTTGGTGACATAGCTAGTATAGCCATCCGAGAGTGGGAGATGTTGGGTGCACTTGGGGAGTTCAATTTGCTTCTAGGTGAATCAGTTGAGACTGCGGTATTGTTTTCTGTTGTTGCACAGCCTACACTTGTAACTCGAGTGTTAGAGGCTCAGAGAGGTGACCATGAGGTAGAATCCCTCCGTAAGAAGATTTCCGGTGGGAAGGTTGAGAAGGGTTTGACGGTGTATCCTGACATGAGTGTGAGATACCGAGACCGTCTGTTTGTGCCGGAGTCTTGCCGAGAGGAGGTACTCCGAGAGTTTCATCATTCGCGCCTTGTGGTGCATCCAGGAGGTACTAAGATGTATCGGGATTTGGGGCACCAGTTTTGGTGGAGGGGCATGAAGAGAGATGTGGCAGCTTTTGTGTCTAAGTGCCTCACTTGTCAGCAAGTGAAGGCCGAACATCAGAGGCCAGCGGGTTTGTTGCAACCCTTGCCTATTGCCGAGTGGAAGTGGGAACATGTCACTATGGACTTCGTTGTAGGTCTTCCAAGGACTCAGCGGGGTAGTGATGCTATTTGGGTGGTTGTAGATCGGTTGACTAAGTCGGCGCACTTCATTCCTATCTTGGCGTGAGAGATTCGGTAGATCATCTTGCGGCTGCACATTCGGGACATAGTGAGGTTGCATGGGGTCCCAATGGCGATTATCTCGGATAGAGATCCCCGCTTCTTTGCTAGGTTGTGGCGAGTTTGCAGAGTGCCTTAGGCACTAAGTTGACCTTAGCACGGCTTATCATCCTCGGTGACCGACGGCATCGAGCGTACTATTGATTCTTGTGGATATGCTTGAGGTTGTGTTCTTGATTTCAGTGGGTCGTGGGAGAGGCACTTGCCTTTGGTGGAGTTTGCCTACAACAACAGTTTCCAGTCTAGTATTGGTATGGCACCGTTTGAGGCCTTGTATGGCCGACCGTGTAGATCTCCAGTTTGTTGGGCCGAGGTGGGTGATGCACCTCTATTGGGTCCGGGGTTGGTGAGAAGCAGCGGAGAAAGTTGAACTTATCCGTAAGAGACTTATTCTGACCAGTCGAAATCTTATGCCGACCGTAGGAGGAGACCTTTAATGTTTGAGGTGGGTGATCATGTCTTTCTGAAGATATCACCTAGACGGGGATTGATGAGGTTTGGGAAGAGCGGAAAGTTGTCCCCTAGGTTCATTGGTCCTTTTGAGATCCTTGAGAGGATTGGCGAGGCTGCTTATCGTTTAGCTTTGCCACCGCAATTGTCCGGAGTACATGACGTGTTTCATGTGAGTATGCTTCGGAAGTATGAGCCGGATCCATCACATGTGTTGGATTGGATTGAATTAGTGGTTGACGAGGATGTCTCATATGAAGAGAGACCAATTCGAGTCTTGGATAGACGGGATCAAGTTTTGCGAGGCAAGACCATTCCTTGCCGGCCACCTTTTTCAGCCTGGCAGTACCACTTTCTTCACAGAATAGAACAGAGGCTGAGGTGTCGAAACAATACAGAGGCATTCTCAAGAGGAAATGGGGAGAAATTCATGTGCATGCATAAGTTATTTACTCGCTCCTCGGGACCTGTTAAATTTGTTTTTATAATAGTAGTATGTTGTATAACTTGTAATTAATTACTTAGTTAATTAATTCCTTAATGTAACTAGTTAGTTAGTTTAATTGGTTAATTTGTATTAATTAGTTAGAGTAGCTAGTTAATTTAACTTTGTTTTGTAATTATTTAATTAGCTAGAGTAGTTAGTTAAATGCGGCGTTGTAATAATTAGTTAGCTAACTTAGCTAATTCATTCATTTGGACCCTCTTGCACGAGGGCAAACTTGTAATGTTGTGTTTATCTTCCAACCCCACGTCTTTCTCCTTTTTATTTTACATGCTTATGATGGATAGTGCAGCACATCATATTTTGTTTAGCATTTTCCATGTATAAAAGCATTCATTTGTCTAGCATGCATTAGGCTCGGTTCATCATGCTAGCAACTATTGTCGTTTAAAAACTTCTTTGAAAACGTGCTTAAGCCATATGCTATCAAATTGATTCACATGCTATATTTGTAGCCGAGCCTATTAATTGCATATCGCATATGTTGCATTAGTCATTTTGCATTAATTAGGAGCATGTATGTTTTCTAATTCTTTTGTTTTGTTCTGGTTTACCATGGAGTACTAGGTGAGCATTTCATTGCTTTAGCATGTTACATATGTGCGATTGTTGCCATGTTAAGCATAATTACCATGAGGCTAAATACTTACTTAATATATCTCTTAAATGCCTGTGGATGAAGACTAATTACTTAAATTGGGATAATTTGAGTAATGTACATATGGGATCATTTTTTCAAGTGGTAGATATTTGAAACAATTTTCAAATAAACATGAAATCAAAGTGTTTCAATTTTTGTAAATTAGTCTATACTTGTGTGCATCATATAATAATGTTAGCCCAATAAACAGATCAAGATCATATAATGTAAATAAGATTCACATCATGATTAGTAGAGGCTGATCTTTGTTCGGGCGAGTGGGGTGCTCAATTCATGACGTTCCCTTCTCATACCTAAGTTTCCAAACTGAGACACTTTGGTGATGACAGATAAGTAGCATTTGGCATGAGTCTCGAGTTTCCTAAATTTCCCAAAAATATTTAGGTGGCAACTCTGTAATCTGGCAAAGTGGTCCATTTTTGACATTTTGATTCAAAATCGATTTTCTAAAAGATTTATCGGATTTGGACTAATTTGTGTTCATCTATTTCATATTGCACTTGTGGAATCAGATTCAAAACCACGGGAGTTTAATTGTAGGGCTGACCGTATCTAAAAAGAGCACGAAAAGCAAGCTACAACCGGCTAGTGTAATTTTTTTTTTTTGCCTTGACGTGGTCATACGAGAGGACATCCGAGGGGACATCTGGGAACGGTAATAAATAGTGATTTGATGAAAGAAAAGTTGGTCCTCAGTTTTATGAAAGAAAGGTGAAATCCTCGATTTGATATCGATTTGATAAAACCGTTGGAGCTAAAAAGGACACCTCTTTTTCTTTTTCTTTTTTTTTTTTTTTTTTTTTTTAATGAAATTCAAATTTGGTGATAAGTTTGATACACGGTTAGAGATGGTCTTAGAGATTCAATTTTAACAATGTAGGTGGAGGGGCGGACCATGAGATAATAATAATGACAAAGGAGAAGAGGTGTGAAAAAAAATCCAATGTAACTGGAGTCCCCACCAAATGAGATTATTGTAAATTATTTTATGGTATTATACATATAACAATTTTTATAATTTAATATTTAGAATTATCATTTTTTTTAATGTAAATAACTTTACAAACCTGAATCTATTATTGCAAAAATAAATCAGAGATTTAGTATATGAATAAAAATAAACCCTAACAACTTATGAGAAAATAATTTTTCTTCTTTAACCCTTTTTAGAATAACGTCAATTCAAAATAATTTAATGAATAATTTGAATGTCCTTTATAGGCCGAGAGTGGACTAGTTTTCTTGTTCAATTTTATTCTACTTGTTCATCAAAATAAGAGACTTGAAAACTACTCCATCTGTTAACCAATTATATAAAACTTTGTAACAAAATAGAACCATAATCTTAACAAATCTCTTATTTATATTGCCGCTATAAGGACTAAATAGTTAATTTTTACACTCTCCTATGTATGTTCCTTGGTGGCACACTGCCGCTGGTTGTTTCGTCTAAAGTTGGTAGAATTCAATTAATAATTTAGTGAACTCACATATATTTTGAAATAATGTCATGTGAATCTGAATTCCTTTCAAGAGGTGTTAATAATCTCGAGGGTTGAGTCCCATCATCCAACCGCCATGGGATTAGACATGAAAATATTCTCACTTTATAAAAGGCATTAGGCTTAGTTTCAGTCTTCATCAACACTAGAGTTGTTAGGTTTGATAATTTAAATCATTTATTTTATAAGATTCTTTGTATATATCATTTATAAAAAAAATGAAATTGATTTAATAATTGTAATTTTTTCATTTTATGGCATTTATCTACGAAAAAATTAACATTAAGTGTGTTTTTAAAAATAGGTTATCCACTTTTTTTTTTTTAATAGATAAATGCGATAAAATAAAGACGTTACGATTATCAGATTAACTTAATTTTTTTCATACGCGACATACACAAAGAGAACTACACTAAATAGCAAAGGATCCATTTCTAAAAGATCTGAAATGCTAGGGTAGTCAGCAGGAAACTAAAGGACCAACAGGAAATCATTGTTGAATGACTAGCCATTGAGCCTTGATAATCCTACAACATGCTAGGTAACATTCCATAGTTTGACACATACAATCTTCTAAGTAACATTCCATAGTTTGTAAACAATTAATGTGACTAGCACCAGAATAAAGGAGTCTCAATACTTCTATGACCCAGGAGCCACCAAATTGAAAGTCACAAAACAGGAAAGTAAGACAAAGGGTCATTCTGAGTTGAATTTTAAGCATTAGCTAGGCCTGAAAAAAGGTATCATCTACTGCTGCAAATGAAACACAGATACACCATCCCTCATACTCACAAAACAATCCACTAAAACAACCTCTTTAGCCCTACCCATCAATCTGCTTATAACATCAACCACTAGGGTAAACAGTAAGGGTGACAAAGGGTAACCCTTTCTCAGCATTTTTTTTTTTTTAATTAGTAAAAAGAAAGCTTTATTGATGAAGAACATACAAAGTATGATAAAGAACGTCAATAATGAGGAGAGCAATGCTCCAAGTTGGTGAGAAACCAACATACAGAGCAAAAGAAAAAAACCAAACAAGAAACAGAAAACTGACTCCAACAGCCACAAAAAAGCAAACCGATAAGCTCAATCAATGACAAAAGGCAACAACTTGAATTTACCACCCATCAAGAGCAGCAAACAGCATCACAACCCAGCAAACAACAAACAGCAACCAGCGAAAAAAAAAAAAAAACCAAGAGTTGCAGCCACTGCTGAGCATAACAGTCCAACATATCAGCCCGCTGCTGGGCAAACCTTTAACAACCACCAAGGCTTGCAGCCAGGTTCTACCTATAAAACAAAACAGCATAGCAGAAAAAAATCACCAAGACTACACAGCCACAAAAATATATTTGGACATAGCAGCATTGCAACCAGTTGGGCGTAGCAGACGAACATATCAGTTCAACCATCACACCCTTTTAACAATCACCAAGACTATGCAGCCACAAAACTACACAGTAGACAAACCTGCAAAGAAATACCAACAAAAACTAGGAGTTCACCCAACACCTCAATCAATGACAGAGCAACAGTAGCACATCTCCTCTGCTTTATACACTAGAACCGATCTCCTGTTTTAAACACCACTTGAGACATCTCCAGAACAAGGAAACAAAGCCCAGCTGTGAAGTCAAAAATTACTCTTGGTTTGTCTCCACTTGAAAACTAGATCATCAATTGAGAAGGAAAAATTCTTAATAGATGCTTTCAGCCAAAGTGCTACTATGATTTTGATTATTTCACTCAGGCTAGAGAAATTGAGCTGAGTCTCTAAGAAAACACACTTGTTCCTGTGTTTCCGAAGAGACCAAAGAATAATTAGGGGGATAGCTCTCCAAATTTTCCTATCAAGGTTCTTGAATTTACCACCCATCCACCAATTGAGAAGACCATCCACTAAGTCATTTATGCACCAATAAAGCCCCCAATCGTGAATTATAGAAGACCAAATCAGCCAAGAAAAAGGGCAATGGAGCAAAACATGAACGGCAGATTCAGATTCAACTCTACAAAAGGGGCAAAGGGTGGAAACACTGTTATCCAGGATGCCAATTCTATGCATAAACTCAACAGACTTGATTCTATTTTTCCAAGCCAGCCAATAAAAAAAATGAAACCTTGGGGGTAAAGCTCTATTCCAAATATACTTACAGATTCTAAAATGAGGGCCAAGAATAGAGCTACTAAAAGAGTAAAGAGCAAACACAGAGAACTCACCAGGGCCTGCAGATGCACTAGCCCAGATGTATAAAGCTCATTTCATCATTACTTGAAACTTGAAATGAAGGCCATCATGTTAAATGTTTCCACCCTAGTGGAAGGATACATAAGTGGAGACCCCAAGTTAATTGACACCAATATATATATATATATAATATCATCAAAATTATAGTAAACTAAAGCCTACTCCACTGCCAAAAGGAACTCAAAGGCCACCAAAACCAACAACATTAAAACAAATAGAAAACCATGAATATAAATACGTATCTCAACTAGCTTGAAGGGAATGGCCAAATAAAGTTATAAGAAAAGAAAGTAGCACCTCAAATAATGCATTAACAATAGATAAGCCTACACCTATAGTCCCCTTGAGACACTGTAACCACTACTTGAACCACCAAATTTCCCACCAGCATGTAAAACCTGCACAATTTAATCGGCATACATTATTCACTGGATGCAAGTCGATTGGAATTTGCGATGCACAAGTGAAACATGGAAGTAAGTGAAAAGTTGCAATAGCACATGAATGTTAGCTTAAAAGAAATGACTCCAAGCAAAATCTAACAACATAAAGTAATTGCAAAGTAGTATTTTAATATAACCCATTTTTTGTAAGTAAATAGAAATTACATAACCAGTTCATTTCAAAATCATAATAAGTATCAGCTATGAACATGGTGAAATCAAAAATACCATAAAAGTAAAAAAACAATATATATATATATATAAGGCAGCAACCACCCTTATAAGACATCTATGGTTATTATCTGTTATAGTTTTGTGTTTTGTTTAATTGTTTGAAGGGTATTTATGTGCTTGGGGAAACTCTATCTAATACAAATACATGTATCCCAAGGGAGAGAACCCTAAATTTTTAGTCTCTCTCCATTCAATGAAACCGATGAACCACGCAAGCTAATTAGATGCATGGGGGCTGTACGGGAAAGAAATAAACCTTCTCGTATAATCCTGTTGATCAAGTCTGCGTTCCTCTGTATGATGTCGTTCCACTACCTGAAAATACAAACGTGAGCTAGCCGGCGGGTGTGTGCCGGAAATCTTTCCGATGCCTAAGTCAGCAAAACTAGACAAATAGACAAAAGCTCTGTGTATTCAGGAACCAAAGTTGCGTTACCTCTCCATAGGTGATGTTTGTGAACTTTTATAGGTTTCGTGAGGCACAATCCTAGTAGGACTTCTGCTCCTCCATGCAGAGTCCTCCTAGGATTCATACTCCTGAAGGATAATGTTTATCCTTCAACACCCCCCTCACTGCTTAAACCAAGTAAGATGGTTTTACCATAGCTGAACTACCACGACCGAAGTAAGCATGGCCATGCCGAGCCACAGAGTAAACCGAACTATCGATAGTTTGGTCCCCTCCTTCACTGCTCTGCCTCGGCTCTTCCTGCTCAAACCGTGCTAACTATGTTGTTTGAACCGTGCTAACAATTTGCTAGCTCCTACCGAGCTATCCGTGCTATGCCTGCGACCGGTCTAACTTTGGAGACCGAACTCACTTCAAAGTAACCTTAGACCGGTCTAAGAACAAAGTATCTTTAGTCCGGAATAATCTTCAAGCCTCATTCAGACCGGACTAACTTCTAGGCTTTGCGCTCCTTTTACTCTACTGTTCTTATTTTGGCCCATTAACAGCCCATTGCCTAGCTCGGCCCAATTTAACCATATAAATTACCCTCTCAATTGCCCCTTAATTCCATTGGCAAAGCATGATAGGGATTACTTGTATATCGGCCGAGCTAACAGTCGGGCTAAAAAACTTTTAAGCCTTTCTAGCCGAGCTAAAAAACTTCTTTTAGCCTTTGCAACTGAGCTAAAAAACTCTTTTAGCCTTTCCAGCCGAGCTAACTTAAACCGAGCTGCACCTGTCCAGTCAAAACGTCTCTTTAATCACAACAACTAAATCGTTTCCCATTCCAATGACAAGTGGTAGCCTCTGATTGGCCCTTCGCTGCTGTCATGCCGCCCTCGTACTCTGCAAAATTTGAATAGTCCCGCGCTTTTTCGTCCTTCCTACCTTCCAAAACACCTCTTTCGCCCTTTGAATCTCCCACATCAATCATTTTACTGTTCAAGCTCTTTCTCTCTCTCTCTCTCTCTCTCTCTCTCTCTCTCTTCTGAGCTCTTCTTGTTCTTCATTTTGCACTTTGAAGAAGCTGTGTGCCTTTGCTGTTGTCTCTACTTCTATTTCCATCTTCTCATGTTTCTTTGATCAGGTAAGCTGCTCAAGTTCGTTTTTCCTTTTTTTTTGTTTTTGCTTTCGTCAACCCATTGCATACTATTTTGCAAAACGCTTTTTTCTGTTAGTTTTGCACTTTTCTGGAAAAATCCTTTTAAGAACCACTTGAACTTCATGAAGTAATCTATAGAATACTGTGTTTGATCCAAAATTACAATATGTCCGAACTAAAAAGTAGTTTGTAGTTGATGCCACACTGATCTGACTATACGACCGAGCTAGCACTTCATACTCATACTAGCAATTTCAATGAGTCAAACCATCCTCTGATTTACCTTAGCCGGGATAAACGAATCGAACTAAGTCTGAACTTAGCATACTGGAAACCTTAACTTTCGACCGAGCTAGGTCTTCGGGGCTAAGCCAGCTTTCTAAGTTTTTAGAACGAACTCAGAAAGCTGCCCCTAGAGGCTCAACCGGTCTAACAAAACCTTTTCTTTAACCGAGATAATGAATCGCTCGCCAAGACCGAGCTATCGAACCCCCTGCTCAATCCGAGCTACCAAGCATCTTGTTGAAACCGAGATAGAACCTGTAGCATCCCTCATAGCCGAAGTAGGACTTCTTTTCTTTCTTTTATTTTGTAGCAAGGTCCAATGATCTGTGCTTAACCCTTTTGTTTTCCACTTTGTAGACTTAGGTTGCCCAGCCACTCCACTACGCGCTCAACCGAGCTACTGAGCACAATTTTTCGACCGAACTAATTTATCCATAACTTAAAAAATAAATGGGGAAGTATAGGTTTATGGTAGAAACCCCTGGTGGCCTGGCCGAATTCCGAAGGGATTACAACATCCTTGATGACGTCCAACTCATTCTGGCCGAACAAGATATCGTTCCATGGGGAAAAGAGGGCTATGTTCCTTTCACCCTCCGATCAATAATAGAAACCGGACTAAGATTCCCCGTTCAACCCTTGATTTGTGAATTCCTAAGACAAACCAGAATATGCCCAACTCAGCTTTCCACCAATTCTTACTGTATAATAATGGGAATAGCCGAACTAAACCGCCGAGAGCTGAAATATTCCACCAATACTCCATTGGCTCCAAAGATGATGGCTGGGTCTACTACCTTAGGATACGCCGTCACAGAGAAAAAATAATAAAAGATACGCCGGATAAAGACTTAAACGATGACGATTTTTTCTGGGTATCTGGGAATTTTGAAGACCACCAAGCCCAGATCCCAGGCTGAAGTATAAATTGGAATAAAGGAATCCCTGGTATACTTTACTTCGGCTTTATTGCATGCTTCTCTTTATTTCGGTTTCCTCCTGAACCGAACTAATAGTTGGCTTCTTGTGCAGATTCAGCCCATCTTCACTCACTATATAGTCACCCCAACCTAGGCGTACTTTGCACCGCACTGCGATACCCAGAGAGAAGTTGGGCCAAGCTTCTAAATTTTGAGCCGACATATAGATACATCGGCCGTCGGAAAGCCAGAGTGACTGACTTTCTTCTAGAGGACGCCCCAGAACCGGACCCAACCTTGCCCCAAATTAACCTGGTCCCTCTCACAGCCGAACAAGAAATGGCCAAGAGAAACCGAGTTAGGGCCCTCTTGACCGAAACCAACAGACCCGAAATACCGCCACCAAGCCAAATGCAACAGACCGTTGTGGCCCTTCCTTCTCAACAGCCTTCTTCATCACGCCCATCCAAGTGCGCCCGGACTACCCCAACTGAGCAGCGTCTAGCGGATGAAGACGAAACCACCCATCCACCGAGCCACCCACCGAGTCCACAACCGGAGCCTTCTGACCGGGCTACCTCCAAGTGGGCACCCAAGCTCAAGTTTCAGAACTGAGATATCCAGGATACCGATTCGGTGGTTGCTGAAAAGGATCACTTGATGGCATTCAACCTTGCCAAGAGTGTTTTCCTTCCAGCAGACATGTAACACCACCAGAACCTGACCGAACTAAGGGCCATCCGATCGGCCACCAAATCCATGATCCTGGTAAGATGCCCCTCTTGTCTCTCAATTTTTGTAAACTTTCAGTTCGGTTTTGTCATTGATTTCTTTCCATTCGTTTCAGTCTCTCCAAAAGAGCCAAATTGCCCATCAAAAGGTGCTGGAGCTCAGGAAAACAGCAAGGCAGGCCATGGCAGAAGCCGAAGCCAAGACCGCCGAACTAAAAGAGTCCCAACAAAAAACGACCGAGCTAGAGGCTGAGGTATCTCGTCTAACCGGACTAGTTACCTCGGTTGAAGCTGACAAACAGAAGGCGTTGACCGTGATGAAAGACAAGTACCTTCGTGAGCTAGTCAAGCTTGAAGGGAAAAAGGACGCCGAAATTGCCGAACTAAAAGAGAAGGTGGAAGGTGCCAACGCCGAAGGTTTTAAGGAGGCGGAGGCCCTTTACATTCCACAATGTGAGGCAGCGAAGGACTTATTTTTCAAGTGCGGCTGGAGAAGCGCTGTGGAGTAGCTCGGCTATGGGCCTAAAACCAAGGTCTACAATGCTCCACAGTATTTCATTCCGGCCTCATTAGCGGAGTATGCTGCTTTTGTCCAACAACAATTTTTGCAGGGTTCAGATGATGAAGATGAAGAGAATGAGCCAACTGTTACTCTGGTAGTCAACGAGCAAGGCAACGATCAATCAGCTCGGTTGGAGCCAACGGTTGAAGACCTAACTGTTGAGCCGCCGACTGACACCGTGCTGCCAGTTGCTACTGAGACTGATCTTCCATCTGCAACCGGTGTTCAAGTTGACATTGAAGCCGATCTTGAAGACCTTTTTAACTGAATTTGTAATTTTCTTTTTCTTTTGTTTGCTTTGACTTGTAACCGTAGGAGCCCCTCTCTTGTAATCACTTTGAACTAGATCAATGGAAATCATCTTCTTTTGCTCTAACTGTTATTTGGGTTTGATTGGTATGCTTGTACTTGTAATGTCTTTTCCATGATGTATTTCCTCAACTGTTACCTCGGTTTAAATACTTTATTCCAGTCCTAGCTTATCAATCTGACTAAGCTTACTCAGCCAACCACTCTTTAGCCGATATAATTACTTCGGCTGAAGAGTACAAAGAGTTAGTTTAATCCCGCAAACCACCACTTTAGCCCATACCCTTACTTTGGCTGAAGACTAACAAAAGTTGGTTTAATCCAGCCAACCACTCGTCAGCCTAAGTCCTTACTTTGGCTGAAGAGTATCAAAAGTTGGTTTCATCCAGCCAACCACTCTTTAGCCATACCCTAACTTCGGCTGAAGAGTAACAAAAGTTGGTTTAATCCAGCCAACCACTCTTCAGCCATACCCTTACTTTGGTTGAAGACTTGAAAAAGTTGGTTTAATCCAGCCAACCTCTAAGTTGGTTTTTCCAGCCAACCTAGAAAAAATGTTTGGGTATTCTGACCAAACGTCGTGCAGCCTGGATCCTTATCCTGGGCTTAGGATGGGTGTTGGTTTAATCTAGCCAACCTCTGGCCTCGTTTGGGAACAGACTAATTTAGTAACTTTTTGGCTATTTAGCTAAAATATGAGCTAAAAAAACTAGTATGTTTGGGATGACTTTTTGGCTTTTTACGAAAAGATATGCACAAAGCAGAGAGAAAAGAGAATCTTTGACTTTTTGGTATGGGTTGTTGGCTTTTTGGCTAATTTTGTAACTTTTTGACTTTTTGGCTAAAAATGATGGTTCCCAAACGAGGCCTAAGTTAGTTTTTCCAGCCAACTTAGAATAAAATGTTTGGTTATTACGACCAAACGTCCTGCAGCATGGATCCTTCTCCTGGGCTTAGGAGGAGTGTTGGTTTAATCCAGCCAACCTCTAAACTAGTTTTTCTAGCCAACTTAGAATAAATTTTTTTTTTCTTATGCCCTTAACTCACTAATTTACTAAAACAAACTGTTACAGAGAAAAATGTTTATTCTGAAAAGACAACTATTTGTTTTATTGAGAAAAGGAAAAAATTACACATACTTAAAAAAGAAAAAAGCTAAAAATAAAATAACTTGAGATTGGCAGTATTCCATGGCCTGGGAATTGTCTTGTCGTCCTCATCTTCTAAGTGGTATGCCCCTTTGCCTGCTAATCCAACCACTTTGTAAGGTCCTTCCCAATTAGGCCCTAACTTGCCATCTCCGGGCACCAGGGTGTTTCCCATCATTTTGCGCAGTACCCAATCTCCGATCTTGAATTGTCTTGGATGAACTGTCTTGTTGTATTTCTTGGATAACTCTTGTTGGTACGAGGCAATGTGAACTAGTGCTTTTTCCCTTCTTTCCTCTACAAGGTCGAGCTCTAATGTTATGGCCTCGCCATTCAAGTCTGGATCAAAATTCTCACTTCGAATCGTGGGGAGGCCAACTTCCAGTGGAATTACTGCCTCCATACCATAGGCTAAGGAGAATGGTGTTTCTCCTGTTAATCGCCGAGGTGTGGTGCGGTAAGCCCATAAAACATGAGGGAGCTCTTCTGCCCACTTGCCTTTTGCTTTCTCTAACCTTTTCTTTAATCCATCCAAGACTACCTTGTTTGATGCTTCTGCCTGCCCATTTGCTTGGGGATATGCCGGTGTAGAGTTGTAGAACTCTATCTTGTACTCTTCACAAAAGCCTCTGAAGATTCTGCCATCGAACTGAGTGCCGTTGTCTGATATTAGTGCCTTTGGTATGCCGAATCGAGTGATGATATTCTGCCAGACAAACTTTTTCACATCTTTTTCCTTGATTGACGCCAAGGCTTCTGCTTCCACCCATTTTGTGAAGTAGTCGATTGCTGCAAGAAAGAACTTCTTGTTTCCTGGTGCTGTTGGAAGTGGTCCTATTATGTCCAATCCCCACATTGCGAAGGGCCATGGGCTAGTTAGAGGTAGGAGTTCTCTGGCAGGTTGGTGTATTTGGTGTGTGAACTTCTGACACTTCTCGCACTTTTTGACATACTTTTCTCAATCCGCTTGTATGTATGGCCACCAATATCCTTGTGAAATTTCCCTGTATGCTAGTGATCTTCCTCCTTGATGGCTTCTGCATACGCCCTCGTGTATTTTGAACAAGAATGCTTCCACTTTGCTGAGATGTACACACTTTAGGTAGGGTCCTGAGAATGACTTTTTGTATAATACCAAAGATGTGGAGAGCCAAAATCGCTGCGACTTCGCTCTTATTCTATTGGCTTCTTTTTTCTCTTCTGGTAAGATGCTATCTTTTAAGAACAGGATGATAGGATCCATCCAAGAGGGGCCTAGGTCTGCGCAACATACCTCTTCTGCTTCGGGGTCTTCAATGCTTGGTCTAGGTAGGTAGTCGATCAGCAATGGATAAGGGATGGAAGTGTCTGCCATTGAGGCAAAGCTTGCTAGTTCGTCCGCTCTGCTGTTTTCCTCCCTGCTGATTTGTTCTATCCTGACTACTTCAAATTTCTTGATCTCTGTTCTGACCAATTCTTGGTATTTGGCCATCCTGTCATCTTTTGCTTCGTAGTCGCCAGATATTTGGTTTACCACTAGCTGTGAGTCGCTGTAAACCATTAGCTCGGTGGCCTTCATGAAGAATTTTGATTTGAGGCCTGCAAGAAGCGCTTCATACTCCGCTTCGTTGTTTGATGCTGGGAAGCCAAGGTTGATTGCCTGCTCCACCACTAGGCCGTCTGGAGAGATGAGGACGATGCCGAGCCCTGCTCCATGCCGGTTGGATGCTCCATCTACGAAGAGCTTCCACATCTCTCCAACGAACAATTTCCAGCAAGTGGAGGGATCAGATGATGCCTTGGGATCTTCCATGTTGCTGGTGTCTTCTTCAAGGTCCATGCTCGCCGTCTGTCCCTCGCTATTTGATGGTACCAAGTCTTTGTTTGTTGGTGAGTCTTGACTTGGTGCAGCATGGTTTGCCTCTTTTTTCCTTGCTTCGCTTTGGTCCGCTTTGGCGTCTGGCTGAGTATCCTGCACCAGGGGTTGAGCTATTCCGGCGTCAACTTCCATCCCTAGTTTGTCTGTTTCAATCAGGTCGACTAGGCAGATGTGATGACTTCCTGGTGTGAATTTTGCGACAAAATCTGCCAATGGTTGAGCTTTTATTGTGGTTCTGGGTTGGAACTTGATGTCGTATTGTCCCAACTCTACTGCCCACTTCAAGATTCGCCCAGAAAAGTTTGCCCTTTCAAACAAAGCCTTTAATGGGAAGGCTGTTAGGACGACTATGGTGTGGGCGTGAAAGTAGTGCGACAACTTTCTTAAGGCCATCATCAAGGCCAATGCCAGTTTTTCCAGTGGCAAGTACCTTGTTTCGGTGCCTAGTAATGTCTTGCTGACATAATAGATGGGCAGATGTTGGATTCCTTCTGCGCGGACCAACACTGCCAGGTATAGGAAGAGTTCTTCTCCAGGTACTGGGGTGACAAGCAGTGGTGGAGAAGACATGTATTCTTTTAAGCTTTCCAGGGCGTGGTTGCATTCTTCGTCCCACTCAAACTTGGCCTTTAAGGCATGAAAAAATTGTCGTAGTCTATCTGACGACTGGCTTATAAACCGATTGAGCGTAGCTGCCATGCCGGTGAGATGCTGCACTTCTTTTACTGAGTTTGGTCTCTCCAACTCCTGGATTGCTTTGATCTGGGAGGGGTCTGCTTCGATACCTCGGTTGGTCACCAGGAAGCTTAGGAATTTGCCAGATCCTACTCCGAACGCACACTTAGATGCATTGAGGCACAACTTGTGCTTCTTCAGGATCTCAAACATCTCACCTAGGTCCTTGAGGTGGTCATTCTCATCCTTGCTCTGGACCACCATGTCGTCGACGTAAGCCTCCATTGTTCTGCCTAATAATGGTTCAAACATCTTGGTGACCATTCGTTGGAATGTCGCCCCTGCGTTCTTTAGGTGAAAGGGCATGACCTTGTAACAATACAATCCTCTTGGAGTTGTAAAGGATGTGACCTTCTGGTCTGGTTCATGCATGGCGATTTGGTGGTAGCCTCTGTATGCATCCAGAAAGCTAAGTCGGCTATGCCCCGCCGTTAGGTCTACCAGTTGATCTATCTGTGGTAGAGAAAAATTGTCTTTTGGGCACGCTTTGTTGACTGTTTTGTAGTCGACGCAGACACGCCACTTGTCATTCTTCTTTGGCACTATGACTGTGTTGGAGATCCATCTTGGGTAGTGCACTTCTCTAATTGCTCCTGCCTCCAGCAGGTTTCCTACTTCTTCCGCCACTATCTCGGCATGGTGGGGTACCGATCTGCGTGTGCATTGAATGATTGGTCTGGTGGATGGGTGGACATTGAGTTGGTGACAGATGAAGTTGGGATCGATGCCTGGCATGTCGTATGGTGTCCAGGCGAACACTTCGAGGTCAAAAATTCCAATACCTCTAATCTCTCAGTGCTGGACAACGACGAACCGAGCAAAAAGAACTTATTCGGGTTCTTTCATCTATTCTTACTTCTACCAAGTCTTCCACCACTTTCTGATCAGCTGCTTTGCTGACATCTGCGAATAGTTCATTGCTCTCAGGTTCTTCCACCGAATAAATGTATCCCTTGGCAGCGCGGCTGCCATTCACCGTGACGAAGCATTGCTTCGACATGATCTGATCTCCATAGACTTCTTCAATTGCCTCGGTGTTGTTGGGGAACTGTATTACTTGGTGGTAGGATAACGCCACTGATCGCATGGTATGTAGCCATGTTCTGCCCAAGATGATGTTGTAAGTGGAGGGGACCTTCAATACCCAGAACTCCACTTGTTTCATCACGCTTCCTGCTCTGACTGGAAGAATTATTTTGCCGATGGGCCATTCCGGCATGGAGTTGAATCCAATTAGGGGAGATACGGCAGGTGCCAAGT
The DNA here is from genome assembly GCA_025200525.1 of Camellia lanceoleosa. Lineage (NCBI taxonomy): Eukaryota > Viridiplantae > Streptophyta > Magnoliopsida > Ericales > Theaceae > Camellia > Camellia lanceoleosa. The sequence continues at coordinate 75,825,633 of CM045767.1, read as the reverse complement.
TTTTGTCTTGTAGCTTCAATTGTTTAAATGTTTCGTAGTACATTATTTCACATGAACTACCTTGGTCAATCAGAATCCGCTTGACGTCAAAATCCTTGACTCGGAGGGTGACAACCGGGGCATCATTGTGAGGGCAATATATCCTTGCCAAGTCTTTATCTGAGAAAGACATGACGTTCGTGGCCTCTGTCTTCCCTTTCTTGGTGGTAGGTTGGGCACTTAGACCCCATGTATCACATTGATCACGCCTTGAGGTGGGGCGTCGATTGGCATTCCGTTGGGGTTATTATGGTCCTGGGGGGCTGGTTGCGCCCCTTCTTCAATGTATTTGTCCAGGTGACCTGCTGCCACGAACTCCTCCAAGTGTTGCCTCAATGGCGTGCAATTTTCAATGCGGTGCCCCTTTTCTTTGTGGAAGGTGCATCATGATCTTTCGTCATAGTCTTTCTGAGCTTCCCCAAGCTTGGCTGGCCATCTGACGAAAGGCTCATCCCGTATTTCACTTAGAATTCGGTAGATTGGTTTCTTGAAGACCGTGATTATGGCAGTGCGGACTCTCAACCATCTTTTATCTTGGTCTTCTCCGTTATCACGCCTGCCTCGTCCGTTTTTGCTTGGACGGTCTATCGCGTTGACCTTTGCTGAGGCCTTCTTATCTGGTACTGTGGTCGTGTCAGATTTTGTTTTGGCACGTGTGCCATCCTCTTCCACCCTGATGTGTTGATGCACTCTCTCCATTAAGGCTTCCATGGTGTGGGGTGGTGTCATGGTGATTGAGTCCCTAAGTCTGTTCCCGACTGGAAGGCCTCTCTTGTATTGTGCAATGGCGAGATTGGTGGGACAGTCTCCAATCTGGTTGAAGGTCTCCTAGTAACGACTGTTGTAGGATCTTAAGGTCTCCTTATCATCCATGTTGATGGAGAGCAGCTGATCGATCTCCACCGGGGTTTTGGTGTTCGTTCGGAACCTTGTGACGAATGCTTCCGCCAATTGTGCCCAGGAGGCTATGCTGCCTTATGGAAGTTTTTTGAACCAAGTCAAGCCTAGGTCGCCAAGGCTAGATGGGAAGAGGATGCACATTAAAGCCTCGTTTCGCCGTTATATTGCCATGACCTGGCGAAAGTGGCTCAAGTGTGAGTAGGGGTCTGTCTTTCCCTCATATGTAGTGAATTTGGGCTGAAGGAAGCCTGATGGTAGGGGCGTGTTTTCAATCGCCAGAACGAACGATGAGGTCTGCAGCCTCGCTAATGCCTTGTCCGTTGGTTCGTAGGCAGGGCGCGGTATTGGCATTCTAACCTCGACGCTTCCATGCGTTCGAGGAGCCAACCGCTGTAAGGTAGAAACTCTGTATGGATCGCGTGCCCTGGCATCCTCCTTGCATCGTGCCCTTTCCTCGAGCACGGTTCGTAAGTCGGACGATCTGGGTAACTCTGTCTGTCTGGATCTTGTTTGGTGCATATGTGAGGGCCAATAGGTGTTTTCTTCAGTGTACGACCTCTTAGATCTCATCCTCTCAGACCTGGAGTGACGAGTTCTGGAAGACCTGGATTGGGTATCGCCTGTCCTAAGGCTTCTACTCTCTGCTTGTGAGGGTGTAGTATTCCTACTATGATTTTTCGAGTGGCGAGGGGGTGTCTTGTTTGTGCGCTTCTCTCCTATCGCCACTCCTTTTCCCTTCACCTGGTGCTTTAGAGATTCCATGTCCGCTGCCATCCGTCGTATCAATTTGTCTTGTTCTTTGACGCGATCCTCCAATGTTTGAGGATCAATCCTCCGCCTTTATCTTTCTGGACTCTGTGAACGAGGGTGACGAGGGTTGTTGGTCCGCCTTCTTCCTCCTGTATCCCTCCTGAGATTCTGTCTTTGTGGCTCTAAATCCCCCATAGGAGGGATAAGAGGTAGACCCTCGCGCCTTGCACCTCCCTCTGGTGTTTGTCCGTCAATGGCGGATTGTGGCAAATCTTCGTTGTGCGCCATTGTTTCTAAAGAAGAAAAGCTTGATCAAGAGGTTTTGTTCTTGTCTGATTTCCCACAGACGGCGCCAATTGTACGGGAAAGAAATAAACCTTCTCGTATAATCCTGTTGATCAAGTCTGCGTTCCTCTGTACGATGTCGTTCCACTACCTGAAAATACAAACGTGAGCTAGCCGGCGGGTGTGTGCCGGAAACCTCTCCGATGCCTAAGTCAGCAAAACTAGACAAATAGACAAAAGCTCTGTGTATTCAGGAACCAAAGTTGCGTTACCTCTCCATAGGTGATGTTTGTGAACTTTTATAGGTTTCGTGTGGCACAATCCTAGTAGGACTTCTACTCCTCCATGCAGAGTCCTCCTAGGATTCATAGTCCTGAAGAATAATGCTTATCCTTCAACACCCCCCTCACTGCTTAAACCAAGTGAGATGGTTTTACCATGGCCGAACTACCACAACCGAAGTAAGCATGGCCATGTCGAGCCACAGAGTAGATCGAACTATCGATAGTTTGGTCCCCTCCTTCACTGCTCTGCCTCGGCTCTTCCTACTCAAACCGTGCTAACTATGTTGTTTAAACCGTGGTAACAATTTGCTAGCTCCTACCGAGCTATCCATGCTATGCCTATGCCCGGTCTAACTTTGGAGACCGAACTAACTTCAAAGTAACCTTAGACCGGTCTAAGCACAAAGTATCTTTAGTTCGGAATAATCTTCAAGCCTCATTCAGACCGGACTAACTTCTGGGCTTTGGGCTCCTTTTACTCTGCTGTTCTTATTTTGGCCCATTAACAGCCCATTGCCCAGCTCGGCCCAATTTAACCGTATAAATTACCCTCTCAGGGGCAAAGAGCTCATTAACCGCATATGGGCTCTTTTCTTTTTCTTAGTGTAAATTTAACTTGGTATCATAGTGTCATTCTCGTATATTCTCGTATTGTGGACTGAAAGCATTATGGTATTCTTCATTTACGATTGATATGTAAATATATATATATTAATAATAATAAATAAATACAGCAGCATGATTGACTTGAAGAGTAGTGTTCACCGATAAATTTTTCAAAATTTTCTAAGTTCATTTGATATATTTTTTCTATTTCTTTGATGTTTAAAAAAATATGGCCTATTTTTCCAAGATCTTCAATCAACTTTGGTTTTGATCAAATGAAAAATGAATGCTTGTGAAGACTCTTCTATGGTTGTTGACCACATCGTTAGGAACGTTACCCAACCATATTTTTTAGTTGCAGAAGGTTTTTCAGGCTCCACGGAGGTCCAACTAGGTTGTTTTGAATACAATGAGTTTTTTACTCTAGTTTTCTACAGTTGTTGGTTTATCTGAGTTGGTTTTGACACTATTTAAGTTTTCTTATGGTTGAGTTTTGTCAGCTTTGTGAGCATTCCTTGAGATTTTCTAGGTTTGTGAGACATATTGAGGAAAATGGCAGCATATTGAAGACGGTCAAGTAAAATGATAGCACGACAATGTGCAAAGAGCAAAATTGAGAACCAACCAAACTAATAAATAACCAACCAAACCAAACTAACTCCTCCCTTCAAGTTATAGGTGTAATTTGGGTGGACTAAAGTAATAAAAAAATTTAAATTTAATATTTGTATAGTGTCTGAATGCTTATTATACAAAACTCAAATAATTTTCATATTTGTAATTCTTTTTTTATATATATTTTTTTATTTTCAAAAAATGCAATGGTCAATTAAAGACATTTTTGTGTGTGTTTGAATTTGGGTAACCAATCCTACTCAAATTATCTAGGATAAACTTGAGCTTAAATTTGGACAAGTCAGTCGAGACAAATCCCCTAGGCTGAAGAGATCCTCAAATCGACCAAACCTGGCCAAGTTGCAGTGCAACATCAAGCTAGTATTTATAATTTTTGTTGGGGGTTTTTTTGGTGAAAAGGCCTTCATAGCAAGTTTTTGTTGCCAACACTCAACAAACAACACAAATTTTTCTTCAAAGGACACTTGCTTGCACTATGAATAATCAATTCTCTCAAAGGAGCTATACTTTTGGGATAAACATGAATAATAAATAAGATTGGAAAACTTATTAATTTTCAAGACTTGTACATGATAATGATGACAATGGAAGCTCATAGAAATTGCACTCTTGCATGCATTCTCAAAATTAGAAATAGAATAAAAAAGTGTTGGACTTGTCATGCTGATATAATCTGATACGTATTAAGATTTTAGACTTCTGATGTGACAACCCTATTTCGTATTATACTATTAATTCATTAATTATGTGAGTGTTAATGTGTTTGATATGAAATTTGATTTTAATTATGTGTTCATGTGATTTTTGAATGCCTATCTATTGATTGTAGTCATATCTGTTACAATTTCTACTATAATCTGGAATTGAGGGTTATAGAGGCGTCAGAAACCAAAATTGATTAATTTATTGTGATTAGCATAATTTTTAGAGCCTACGGTGAAATTTAATTAAAAATTGATTCGGATCAAATTAATTTGATTAAATTGAATTAAATTAAGGTTGATTAGTCTTAGTCATGCTTAATTAGCTTAAGCTAATCACCCACTATATATATGTTGAGTTAGTGCCTAGGCTCATAATTTTGAGCTCACCTTAACCATTTTGCTGAGATTAAGCTATATAGAGAGGGAAATCTTCATCTTAGAGAGAGAGAGAGAGAGAGAGAGAGAGAGAGAGAAAGAGAGAGAGAGAGAAGCTCAATCTTGAGGAATTGGCTTAGAGGATTAAAGAATTTGGAATCTAGGCTCAAGAAATTTCTAAACCTAGCCTCACTGAAGATAGTAGGTATGAGTTTAAACCTCAATTTGGGAGTTAAGTCACTTAAATTGTGGGTTTAAGAAGATAATAAGATTAAATGTGTGAGTTGAACAAAGATTATAGGAATGTGGATGAAATTGTTCATACATGCAAGTATTTGGTTTGATTCTTCAAGTTTTGAGCATGAACTTTGATAATCATGTTGAATTAGGAGTTGTCACTTACATGCACTCATGTTTTCTAAGTCTTGAAGGTTTGAAATACATGAATTCATGAATTGGAAGAGTTTCAGACTCTTGAGCATGATCCTTGTCATCCATGTTGAATTTAGAAGATGAATATATAGAATTTTATCATTTTGGGCTTGAATTCTATGATTCATGATGAAATCAGAAGTAATATTGCACATGCATCATTGTTTCGTAAGTCTTAGAAGCTTAACTTTATGTTTGGAAAGTCATGAAAAGAGTTTTGAAATTAATCCTCACATGAATGAAGATTTGAGTTCAATTTTGGTAAATTCATGAGATTTTGAGCAAATGATTTATGGATGATCTTGTATTTGAGTTTTCTAAAATGTTTTTATGGTTATCAAAGTGTTTTCATGAGTTTGGAATGGCCATGCAAGCTTTTACATGTTAAAATGCATTTTTGGAACTCAAATTTGTTGTCTTAAAACCTAGAAAATTCACAATTGGCTCGAGCGACCAAGTGGTGGCTCGAGCCAATACTGTGGGCTCCCGGTATTTTGCACTCTGCAAAAGCTGGCTCGAGCGACCAAATGGTGGCTCGAGCGAGCTTAGTTTTTGCCTTCAGCTGGCTCTAGCTAATAGCTTATTTTCAGCATGTTTTCAAAAGATGTTTTAAACGCATATCTTCGTTCCCATCTCTTTCCAGGTATTCTTAAGCATGAATAATGACTTATTGAGGACCAATAAGCTAAGAAACAACATAAGTAAATGATTAGGAAAGAGAGGAAAGATTCATTTGGTTTGAACGTTGAATTTCATCCTTTGAGCATGAACCTTGTAATCCATGTTCTTGAAAGAATTTCTAAGTATTATTTGAAGTTGTGGATAAGTCACGCAAGTTCATGATTTGAACACTCTTAGGCATACATTGTGCATTCTAAATGAATTAAAAGGTTAGAAAGGAGCCTAAGAGAATTAAACAAGTTAAGGAGCGGATTAAATAACATTGTGATCCGATTTTTGTATATGAATTGTGTAAGAGCATCCATGAGGACGAATCAACACTTCGAACACTGTAAGTAATATCTTAGTAAAGATATTTTCAAGTATGTTATTTTTCAAATGCTACTTCTGTATAAGTTTCATGGATTTGTTGATTTGAAGTACGAATGAATATTCTATATGCCTAGAACATGATTTGGGCCCAAGGCGATTTAATATGTTTGAATTGGGCCTAAGGCCGTTTGATACATCTGATAAGAGTATGAATTGGGCCTAAGGCCATTTGATATGTTTGAATTAGGCCTAAGGTCGTTTGCCGTTTGATACATTTGAATGTTATGATAGGCCAAGGGCCATTTGAATATCGTGATGGACCAAAGGCCCTTTGAATATCTTAATGGCCCAAAGGCCGTTTGAATATGAATGTAATGGGCAAAAGGGCTCATTTGAATGAAAAGGTGATCATGATCATGATCATGAATATGAAATGCGCATAGATATGAATATGGAAATAATAGGCCTGAAGACGTTTGATACGTTTGAAGTGTTTGAATTGGGCCCGAGGCCATTTGATATCTTTGATAAGGATCTCAAATGGGCCTGAGTTCATTTGACAAGTACAACAAAAACACAGAATGTGCCTAAGGCCGTTGGTATATGAAATATACGGGTTCGATGTACTTAACATAAATCTCATTCATATAACCCATTTACTTTGGTATTATTCACTAGGCTAATGCTCACTCTTATTTATATGTATGTAGGTGAGCAAAGGGACGTTCAACCCCAGCCTTAGTGGAGTTTCAAAAAGGAACCCGAGTTTTGTAAAGTCAGCCCAGGTGCCTCACACAAGAGGCTTTGTTTATTTTTGGGTGGATAAGAGGCTTTATTTATGATCCTTTGTATTTTCTTT